>JAPMIB010000007.1:2230882-2478382 GCA_034770305.1 Trichogramma dendrolimi | reverse complement strand
GCTTTCTCTCTGTTTCGAAATCAATAAGGAGCAACTAATACTGTATCTTGTGTATCGCGATACCAAACGAAGCTATCGCTCGAACAAAGTCGATGAATTTCTGACAAGGTCATTCGCGGAGTTCACACACATAATGTATATATGTTGTAGAGGAGGCTCAGGCGCGACGTATAACCCGGAATTCGGGGCAGTATGTCGAGTCGCCAAGAATCCTCACATATCCTATAGTATATACTGTACGCAACGCTTAAAAAAAATGGAAAATGAAATACCACCCTCTCGCGCAAAAGCGAAAAAAAAAGATAAATAAAAAAGCGCATGTCTTCGGGACAAGCGCACGCACGCACACGAGTTGCGTCGCGCACTGGCAGCTGTTCTCGTTGTTTTTTTTTCTCTGTCTCTCTCACTTATATACGTTTCGTCTCGCGGAAAAATAACTCTCTGCATCAGCATTCATATGCGGCTATTTTTAGCTCTCCAGCGCGAGAGAGAGAAGAGAGAGAGAGAGAGAGAGAGAGAGAAAAAAACGCACTTTTTTACGATCATCAAGGCATCCTCGCGCGTGACAATGTACTATTTACGATTTCTGCAGCTCGTGCTTTCTCCGTCGTTTATCACGCGCACACATATATATACGTGCGCATTTTTCCGGCTCTTTGTGAGAGCTGTTACGCTGCCACTGCCGCGTCCCTATATAAAAGATAATGACTCGCGCGACGGTAAAACAAGGGTGAAAAGAGAAGAAAAGAGTAAATCATCGAGTATACGATCATCGTGCATCGAGTCGCGAGGTGCTTGTGTGATATATGCGGATAAAAAGGCACATGTTGATTGGATTTTCGAGTTCGCGGGACACGAAACCACACGAGATAGGGGGGGTAGGGGAGACTCTTTCCATGATACTATGCGTATACACGAGTCGCAAGTCACGTTTAATTAAAGTTCGCGATCAGTTTGAAAGTCAAAGTTGTATGTATACGAGCGCGCACGAGTTGAAGTAAAAAGTGATCTGCGACTGTTTATGCACCGAGTGCGGTTGCATACATTATTACACGCATAACCAACTATGTGGCTCTCTTTCGTTTATTGTTAATTAATTTATTTTTTTGAATTAAAAAAATTGTTTTTTTTTACACTGTGTGACCTACACAGGCGTCTGCGTTTGAAATGCCTCTCTTGATTACGGGCATTATATTTCTACTCACTCGTAGTTTATCGAGTCTTTTTTCTCCAGGATAATACCGTGTATTATATATTATGAGCTTATATATATATTATATACGGGGGTAGCCCGCCTAAGCGCCACAGAAAACTATAAAGGACTTTTTACCGAAGAAAAAATTACTTTAATATTGCGCGCAAACTCTTTTGGCCCAACTTTTCGACAACACAACTCCCTTTCTCTCTTCCGCTTTTCCTTCTTCTTTTTTTTTTTCATCGTTTACGTTTTCAAGAAGATTACACGGCTCCGCCATTATGCAAATAGTCCACGAGGCAAAAATTTTGTTTATCGAGTGTAGGATGAAAATAAAATGGCCGAAACGCTTCGTGTGCCTTTAAGAAGCTAACTCTCTACTCGTATTACATTCGTTCCTAGCTTTCTCCTCGCTCTTTTACGCATCTATTTTTATGGCTCATTTGCGTCTCCCTTTTGCGCACGCGAGTTTGTGAATTCTCTCCATTCGGCGCGTTATGGGTGTGTATACTTGTGCAAAACGCAGTGCAGTTTGCACACTGAATCTCGCGCGTCTGCCTTTCCTCGTGAATTTTTTAATTTATTCTCCTGATACGGGTTAAGTCCGGATTTTGTCGAAAAGATTAAAAAATATAAGAAAGAAAGATTTAAATATCCTCGTTTTAACGCGAAGGTGAAGTCACACCGAGTTGATGTCTTGACTCGTTTACCTAATTGAATTGGTACTAACGACTCTCGCCTAGGCGATTGTGTTCTTCATTGTCGATGCAAAGACGATATAACAAGTTGCTCCGCACTAGTTTGGGTCTGCTCTATCGAATCAATTAATTGTATTAATTAAATTGCGAGGTTACACAATGAACTTTTTAAAATTTTTTAATCGTTTTCTCCCCCTTCGAATTTAATCTTTTTTTCGTTTATATCTTCATAAACGTCTTTGAAAAACTCCAAGTATCTTATGAACATTTCAAAACTGTTGTTGAGTTTTCGACGTTATTTCAAAACTACGCAGAAACTATTGCGAATAACAAGTAAGAGGAGCAGAGAATAATTTCATAATAACTTACTCTCTCTCTCTCCCCCTCTGATGTTTAGGAAATTATTTCTGAATAATTAACCCAAGTTTTCAGCGCTGTATTCATGACAGCACGCGTCGCGGTGACTTATTTCCCTCGGCAATTCGTCCAAGTTTTCACCTCGAAAAAGTCATAATATCAAAGAGAAAAAGAAAGGCAAGAGATAAGCGAGAGAGAGAGATAGAGCAGGATGAAATTTCCCAAAGTGAACCTCCACGCTGAATAGAATTATATCCTACCCTTTGGCAACCGCGTGAAAACCCTGTCTACTTCTACATGCATACATTTCGCTGCATCTCGAAACTGCGCGTTATAACTGCAATGAGGCAGAAACGAATTAAAATGTTAACTTCATTAATTTGCCGCGGTGTCAGACTGTGTTGCACGCGAGCCGCGCGTACATTATATATATTCGACGTTGCAGCGCCAGGGCATTTAGCTCTGGTCTGTATCACTTAGCACATCATTTTTATATACAAGTATACCGCGCGCGTCGTGTGTCGCACGTCCCATATACTACTACGCTCGCGCCAAAGAAAAGAATAAAAATGAGAGAACGAACGAGAAAATACATTCAATCTCTCGGTAGAGTGGAATGAACAAGAGCGAGAGAGGGACTATATAGAACAAAAAATGCCTTCTTCGTTTGCTAGAAAAGCTTAAAGTCACGACAGTGACGAATCGAGTCAGCGCGTGCGTGCAGTATTTTATATATAGCTATATGCAATGTATTTTTTCCATCCACTGGCCGCTGCCGCGTGCAATCTCGCTTTTTTGCCCTCTCTTCTCTCTCTCTCTTTTTTCTGCTTTCGTTATTCTCTTTTTTCTTTTTCTTGTGCTGCTACTACTACTGCTACTACCTACTGCTTCTGCTGTCATTGTATGTGCTACAGCTAGTTGTTGGCTGGCTTTTTCTTTTAGTTTCTTAGTTTATATATACAAGTATATTTTTCATGCTTTTTTTTCTCTCTCTCCCTCCTTTCGTTACAGTACTACTACTTATCTGCATAGAGCGATGTCCGCGTGCGTGCCATGTATCGCTAAAATGATTATGCAAACCTCGCGCGCGGTGACTAGTTGCATTTTATCTAATGGTGACCGAGCACCTTTATCTTGTATCGTTCGTTCGCGCGCAAAACTTGTCTTTTATATCATTTATAATTTTTCTTAATTAAAAGATGCGCGAGATATTTTTCATCCACTCCACTCCGTTTCTGTCGAGCGAGTGCGCGCGCGCTTCTCAATGTAATTAATGTTGTTACGCGTAATTCCGAAATGATTCCGGCGTTATTGTTTTATCCATTAACTTTAATTTTCCGGGTAAAGTTTTGTCTGTCATTGCTTTATTTAATTATATAAAAATTACCGCGCGAGGAAAGATGTTTTATGAATTCTCGCACGGGGGACTGAAAAATGAAAAAAAAACGAATTATCCATTTGTCAAAGAATTTGCATGAAAATGGTGTTGTATACCGATCGCACTTCATCACGAGCAGTGTGTGCGATTGAGACATAAAGTACGTAGCTTTACAATTTTGATGTAGTGCTGTGAGTGAAATGTCGAATGATGTAATTCGAAAAAAATAAAACAAAAAATTTGAAAAATCCCTTTTTCCCCCCCTCGACGTGGAAAACAATAAAATGAATAAATAACTCGATAAATTGTTGAACAACAAATCCCCATATCCCAAAAGAGTATATAATGCCCAGCGGACGTGGATTTCATGTATGCTCGGGCGGATCGCGTCGACAGCTCAAAGCACGTCGTAACGCTGAATATTTTACGGCGCGCGGATCATTATCGAAATATCGGATTAACGTGTTGCGCGCGATCGTGCGTTAATACAAGCACATGCAGGGCGAGGAGGAGGTCTGTAATTGAGCGAATCGAAATAAAACACCGGGAATGGCGTATACAATAAGTACCGATAAATATCGATTACTCTTGTAAACGACTCGCGCGTATACGTATGTGCCACTCCAGTAAAAGCTGGTACTTTTTTCTGGATAGACTACGAGAGAAATGAAAAAAAAAAAAAAAAAAAAAAAAAAACAAGAACAGAAGAATACTCGACTCTAGCTCGAGCTTGACAAAGGAACTTGACATTCGCAACGACAAAAAACTGATACAGACTTATGTATACGTGCACTATAGCGCGCGAGAGCTTGTCTACCCATACAATATCCACACCGTATGCATAAGAAAATGAGAGCTCACGTAGAGGCTCGCGCGGTATGAGACTTCGTATGCAGAAAACGTGACGCCGCTATAAATAAATAAAGCTGCCACGATCATGCATGTAATATAGAATACGTAAATACGAAATTCGCAAATATCACGGTGTGTCGCCGGCCCGAGTGTCTCTTCTGTGTCGTCGTGCTGCTGCTGCTGTTGTTGTTGCGAGCATGAGCGCGAAGCCAGTAGAGTAGTGCATCGCATGCACATGTGCAAACATCGCTTGACACTCGCGATATAATGTATAATATATATATTTTACGCATGTTTATATTCGTGAGTCCGTCGTGGAGGAGCTCGAGCAATATTTGCCTTGCATATAATGTGTCGTGCACCTATGATACGGAATTTTCCACGTGTTGGCTTAATTTATTCGGCTTGGAGTGTGGACGTGTAAAGCTTGCTTTTTTTACGGTGTGTTTATTAAATTACACACATACTGAGTAGCAAGAATCGTGATTTTGCACACTAACAGCTATTTTGTATTTTATACTATTTGAAAAATTGTTTGCCACTTGCGAATTTACAAAACTCCATCTATCGGTGAAACAAAAAATTTCTTAATCGAATGTGATAACTTTGAATTATACAATAATGATCCTTACGTTTTCCTACAAAATTATAATCTATTTTTCATATCAACAAGAAATTACATACGTAAGAACAGCAGTTAAAAATGAAAAGCAAATTAATAAATTCAATTCAAAAATATTAAAAATATAAAAAACTAGATAACTTTAGTCAATAAAGAACAGTATCTTAACCTTTAACTTTTGGTGATGAATACTTGACAATTAAATTACCAGAAACGATTTTGGTTGAATTTGAATAATATTTGATATTTAAATTAAATGTATAAATTTGCGTACTTGAATTTAGATTGTTTCAATCGAAATTGTCGGTGTGCCTGAATTTCAATTGTTTCAATCGAAATTGTCGGTGTACCTGAATTTCATTTTTTTTATCTTATTCGTTAATTTTATTTAATTCTAACGATGATTCGGTAAATTTAATTTATGTTACAATTATTAAACGTATTTTAAATAACCTGAAAATGATTATTTAATTATTTTAAAAAGTTTACACCATTTTCCAACATTTTTAATATATCCACTTTAAACTTTAATACCCGCACTTTGAATTTTCATCACTAGATGGCAAGTACTTTTTTTCAGTAAATCTGCAAGTGATAAAGTAAAAGTAATTTTATACGTCAAAGCATGGTTTTTACAAACTAAAAATAAGATTCTTAATTTTAAAACAAAAAAGAAACTTTTTCGTTGGCTAAAAATTAGTCATAAAATATTGAGCGAATCTACGAGAATGTATGTATGTATAAACATTCACTGCGATCCATAGAGTATTGGCATCACGGACCATTTCATGAGCTTACGCCTCTATACAACGCACCTACAGAAGTTTAATTTAAAAAAAAAATGTTACTCGTATCACGCAAAGGCCGTAACGATTTGCCCCGAGGATAATACTATAGGGACAATGATTTCATTTTGGCTTCTGGACAAAACTAATCCGCGATGTACGCGCGGGACGCATTGTTCCTGTACGCGGGACTTAACATTTACGTTGGCTAAAGCTGCGTGAAGTGTAACGTAGATGGGATACATGCGCACGCGAATAATAATGTGTATAATAATATGATATATGCATGAGTCGAGAGCCAAAGCCGCGTGTATATACCGTATAAATGTTGTAAAGCTCCTCGAGTAATCCATTGAGAGGTCGCTAAAATCTGCCCACTACCGCCACTACCCCCAGTATTATCAGCATGTCTCGCGTGTATTGAAAATCATACACAAACACAATTTTTCAATTCTATCCCTGCATATTATGGGCATTTCAACGTTGATAAATACCCGTCGTTAAAACATCATTCAAGGCGGTGAAATAGCATACGGTATAAATTTTAATCATCGTCAATTGCGTTTTAATGCGGCACGAATTATAGCTAGTACGATTATTATGCGATCGTGTCGCGCGATATACAAGCAAACACTCGTTAGAATTACATCGAGCGAAAAGATTAATTTTTCCCGGCAACCCCCTTCCCTCGAGTGCAATCGAAACGCGAGTGTGTGTACGTATGTACACTTGTACTGTATGTACAACGTTCGTTTGCTGTGTGTACATTATTTAGAGCCTCGCGTGTGCTCGATTTACCTACACACACACACAATACAGGCGGCAATTGTCGGAATTATGAGGCAGTGGCCGCGAATTGTAACAGTGGCAAATTAGAATACGATTATGTCCTGTAAATGTGTGGAGGGCGATTGTGTGTACATATACTATACGAGAGTCTCTCGAGTATACAATATACACGCGCACAGGTGTACCTGAGTTACGGGCAATTGCCAAATTTTCACGTCCACGCAACGGACAACTCTAAACACACGTCGATACATGGAGGTCGCGCGCGCGCGTTTCTAATTTGATCGTATTAAAATCGATATACATTCCCCGCGAGTTACTACGACTGGTACATCATAAAAGCTCGCAGCAGCATAGTCTCGGACACAGAGCCAGAGATAGAAAGAGCTATATACAGAGAGAGACACAATCAATCGTTGATTGAGAATTTAGGTAAGCTTCCGCGAGGGACAGCTCGTTAATCATGCCTTCAGCGCAGCGCACGTCCCGAACTTATTATATATATTGCGTTACATTCGAATGCATCGCGCGCGCGATATCGATTTTCAGTACAGTATCGACGAGAGAGAGAGAGAGAGAGATTGACCGCCTCTCGCGAGCCAGCTCGATGTAATAACTACTACGGTCCGCTACGCAGTATCATAATGAATGAATCGAAGGTAAATTTACTCGTGCCCTTTGTAAACTGCTTAAACTTTTAGCGATGGAATATTGCTCGTTTCGCGATGACTGCGCTCCGAGGTAAATGGATAATTAAATGCTTTCATCGATCTTCTCTAATATTCGAAAATATCATTATTATTATTATTATTTGAACAATTTTAATGTAACTCGCGATTGATCATTTTCTTCGCATTTTCAATTTTAACTGACTTGAAATTGGCAGCAAATTATTACAGTGGGACAGACGTAATTTTGCACGAACGTTTGTGATAACGCGCTGAACTCGATTTGCGCGCGCGAGCACCTTTATTCAAGCACGCGCGCGGATTGTTAATTAAGCTCGCAAAACCTCGGCCTCTTTAGCTCATTAGCAATGAAAAGCCAAGAAAAGTATAATATTCCGGGTTTCCGCGTCGTGAATTTTGTATACATACAATAAGCAGCTATACTTGGCTGGTTACTGCTGCTACTGTTGTTGTACTCCACCGACGAAGCGTAGAAAAAAAGAAAACAAAATTTTTTTTTCCGCGTGGCAACGCATTGCTCGCGCGTGGTTTATACAGCGCATTACGTTATGTACGAAAAGCTCATTCGTTTCGCCTTTTCCGCACGCGCTCTCATATCTCGCACAATATACAAATGCGAGCTACGTGGATGGATGTAGAAAAACAAGATGTATATTTTGTTCGCATACCGCGTGGAAAGCGTTAGAAGCGATATATCCAAAGGATCCTTTTCAGTGGGAGCGAGAACTGCTGGGCTCTCGAGAAATTTAAGAAAAACAATCGGTATGTGCAAACAACTCAACCTTCTCCCCGCGAGAGCAAAGAAAAACTAGCCAAGGACCAGTTTTAGATTGAGTAAGAGCGAAAAAGTATATAAGAGACGAGCAAGTCAAATTTCAGTGCTCAGCCAATCGCGTTTAATTTTACGCTTCAGTTTGAAGCAAATAACGACTGCACGAGCGAAATGAAGATCGAGAAAAAGAGAGACGGTCGAGAGACTCGAGAGCGGGAGAGAGAGAGAGCGAAGGACGCTCGTAACGGCAAGTATGGTATATATAGTATAGTAGAAGCTCGACTGCCGCAGCGAGTAAAACGCGAGGACTCGCGTAGTGGAGAGGAGAAAATCTAGTGTGCTTAAAATTCAAGCTGACGTATACACGAGTTCGCAAAGTGCACGCAAAGGCGCACACTCACACACACAAACAATCTCTCGTACTATAAACCCGAAAACTTTAATCTTCGGTCTGTACTCGTGTATTTACTCATTCCGAAAATCTTCTGCGACGCAGTCATTATCCCGTGTATTTATTTGCACTTCTGTGTTCCGCGCTGCGACGCGATATCGAAATGGAGGAACGAATTGCTATGTTCTGCTCCTCGATTCTCCCGCGCATCGTCGTTCCCTTTCTCTTACTCTCGATCCTCCCGCGCATCGAACGGCAAATAATATAGCTGCTGTTTCTGCTTCTGTTGCTGGAGAATTGGAGAGGAAAAAAATAAACGAATTTTATACCTTTACTTTTACAATAAACACAAGTTTTCATTGCAATAATCTTCTTTACGAGTTTGCGATAAAAATTCCGATCTTTGTCTCCGCTTCTTTACGAGCAAACGAGGAAAAAGAAACGGAGCTGCGTGGAGTGAGACAGAGGAGAGAGAGAGAGAACGAGAAAGAACAAACCGCGTCATTGCATCAGTGAGAGAGCAAGAAAAACGACCGCAATTTTTAATTAACATAATTCAAAAGCTCGAAAGACCGCGAGAAATTCCGTTTCTCGTCTTCTTTGTATATATAAGTTCTCGAGGTGCAGTAGCAGCAAGATCGGGACGGAAGCGAACGCGCGCGCGCGAGAATTGATGAAGAAAACCACGGGAAATTCTTTTGCAGAGGATTAATTTTTGCGCAAAGCTCTTTTATAAAGGCTCTTACATATAAAAGGAGCGGGAAACGGAGAGTGGTATACGTATACGCTTGGTGCCGCGTCGACGCAAGCCGAGGCCAAAGCTCGCTCGGGAGAGCTGTCCCTCGACGTATTAAAGTTGCACGCGCGTAATATTATGTGTGCCGGAATCGAGAGCAAAAAGAAAATGCGCGACTGAAGCGATCAAGGTTTTAGCTCCGGACTACGCATTATAATGATATTATCGCGTACACGCCATTATACTGGCCAAAGGATTGGAGATATAAATCTTTCATGAAAAGCTATATGTATAAAAAAACGAGTAAAAATTGTACTTCCTAATTACGCGGACACGCCCGATATGTAAGTACCGTGTGCAAAACTATGATAGTTTATAGCCCGCGGACAACACGAGGGTCGTGAGAAACAAGCTCCGTGTTCCGCGCCTGTATCCGCGGGGAATGTACTTATATTCCGCACTGCCGCACGAGGCTGTGCACTACCGCGAGCGCCACGATGTTTCATGATAATATTCTACAGGACATAACTACGCGTACTGTAGGGTAGTTCTTGGTTCAATCGTAAAACGTTCGAAGCTTCATGAGGTTGGCAAAGTAGAGCTTCGATACTTTTTAATAACTTTTCTTGTGCTTTGGATGCTCGAGCTTTGCCGAGATCGTTAGTGCGCAGAGAGAGAGAGAGAGAGAAAAAAATAAAATAAAATAGGTAAAAAAGGAAGAGGCGAACTGTGTACGTATACGCGAGATTCTCGTTGAATCGAGACGTTATTTATCCAGAAACTCGAGGTTCGCAATGTCGCTTTAGGAGGAAAAAAAAGCCGGAGCGAAAATATATATTCCCGGAGAACACTTTCTAAAGCTGCGAGCACATTGTAGCAGCAGCAGCAGCAGCAGTAGCAACAGCAGTAGCTAGCTGTACACTTATCGAGATCAAAGCAGAGAGCGAGATAGAGAGAATGCGAGAGGGAGGGAGAGAGGGAGCGTTGGCGTGTGTAGTGTATGCATACGATACTGTACGTGGCCTGTAGGGTAAACGGGTACGGCAAGAACAAGCTGCGAACGAGGAAGAAAGGCGAAAACTAGAGTCTCGCTATGTATATGTAGAACCGTATGTGCGTGTGTGTGTGTGTGAGTGTTGTTGGACGTGTATTATATCTATATTATGTGCTTGCACCAGTAACCCACCAGTAGTAGCCGGCCTCCCGAGTCTATCGATCCCTCCATCTATTCAATCCAGCGACGCGCGCGAGCGAGCGGTCGACAACCTTCTTTTCGCATATTATTATACGGTGCGCCACTCTATACGTATAGTCTAATGCACCCGTATACACATAAATATGTGCCCGCATATACAGGTTGTTGAAATACTCCGTGGATGATGGCCCAGAGACCTGCGATGTTACGCCTGACGGGTCCCTAAGAATTTATACTTGGCCTCGTCCTTTCAAACGTTGTGTATAACAAGATCTCAAAGCTAGCTAATCTGTCAGAATTCTATTTTAGACCATCTTATGGTGACCAACCAAGTTGCAGGCTTGCTGCTAGGCTCGGAGAATTTCATTCTCGTAGCCGAACCCAACGTGCAAGCAGAGTCCTCCTTCACTTTCTCAGTTTTATATAGAAGTGAGGACTGAAAGAGGATGCCGAGACGATGTAGTTAGAAGAAGATACGAAGAGATGATAACATTCAGGACTGGTACGTAGCTCCAGTCTCTCCGCGCGAAGCAATGACTAGCGTTAGTCCCACGAGGAAAAACAGAGGCAGAAGGAGAGGATAGGTTTTAGTCCGTATTAGTAGGAATTGTACAAATGAGAACAGCTCGGACAATACCGGTACACTAACAATGGAGCTCCGACGCCCTACTGTCGCGCGTCGAATCCGCAAACGGATTTCCCTTTTCGTTAAAAAAAGTACACGCACATAACCCAAACTGCAGCTGCGTATTGCTTTCTGCCAAGATTACTTTCAATTAATCTAAACTGCGTGGCATCTTGATGTTTATGGAGCTCGTCAATAATTTGCCAATCGGGTTTTCGAGACTCGCGGTGAAAAATTGCTTCGCTCCAGGCGGGGGGCCCCCTTGATAATCGACGATACACTGAAAGTCGATTAGACGTAGTAGTAGTGCAGCAACGGCATCAGCAGCCCAGTCCAAACAGCGTGTCGAACCAGTGTGTGTGTATATGTGTGTGAGCGCGTACTTACAAGAAAACGATATCCGAGCTTGGGTGATTGATGATTATAAGAGCGTAAAAGTTTTTTTTCTGCCCTCCTCTTTCGCGTCTTTTCAGCTTACAATATAACTCGCGAGCTTATTTGATATTCATAAAGGGGGTAGATTTTTCTTTTCACTTTCGCGCCTCGAGTGTAAAGCGACAGAAAAAGGGTCTTAGTTGAGGAGAGACGCGAGCTCCCGCGTACATGCATCGATCATGCAACAGGCTATATCGACGTTTTCAGCCGCACATATTCGCGAGTTTGCTTGTGAATTTTAAAAAACAATCCAACCCCGCGATATTCGTTCGTTTCAAATAAATACGATCGCAAAGAATCTCGCGTATTGATCAGATTCAACTGTAGCAAAACTTGCAATAATGCATAAAATGAGAATTGGACAAATGCTAACCAGTAGTATGGAGATTCTTTAAAACGAAGAGACAACAAGTAAACTTCTTCAAAACTGTGCTTTAATTTATGCAAATATTTTCACTTTGACACTTGTAGATTTACAGATTTAAACATACTCGCCATCTAGTGGTAAAGGCGTAAAGTGGTATTATTGTAATTGAAGTGGTTGAAAACTACTCTAAGTTTCTTGAAATGTTTAAATATAGTTATTATTAGGACATTTGAAATAAGCGTAATATTTGTAAAATAATTATAACGGAAAAATCGTCAAAAACAAGAAAATTGTTATTAATGAATTTTGGAACCCTTCCAATGATCATCATTTTTGGTCAATAAATCATTATTAATATTGACGATTTCTACTGGGAATGCTCACGACCATCTTTTGTGTACCAATACAGCCTACAGATTTTTCATACACAACACGCTTTGAGAATATTAATTAGTTTGATTAAATTATAATTATCGCAAGTTTTTTTTCAATACATATCTGCTCTTGCTTAAATTCAAATAAAACCGACGATTAATAATGTACGTAATTGCTTGGATATAATTACGCCAGAGCAGTGCAAATAGAGCTATAATATGAAATGTAATAACTGATTGCATATTTTATCCGTTCATATTCTTTTCTCTTTCGCTCTGTGTAATAAGTTGTACCGTTAAAGTTTACGAGGAAAATAATACGTTTTATTTTCACGCATGTTTCGATATCAATTTTTGTATTCGTACGTACGAGTATTTTCCAAAAAAGTATACTTATCTTTTAGTTGATGGAAAAACAATTCCGAGTGCTACGTTTACACATTTGTTTCCCAAGCGCACGTGGTGAACGCTTGTCAAAAATACACGAGTTGACGAACTTTTCGATTCGCAACTTTATCAGGAAAACTAAAAGGGAACAAGTGCCCGACTGTTTTCGCGACTCCTAAGTGAAAAGTAAAATTCCAAGCTTTCGAAGATAAATTGTTAAAAAAAAGAAGGTCATACAAACATTTTGGAAAATCTAGGCGTACACACTGATATATATAAAAAAGAATACAATTTTTACAAGAGCACGAAAACTTCTTAACAACTTCATTTTATTTTTTTTTCTGCATTCGAAAATACATCAACTAACTTAAAAGACGTGTTCGCGGGTTTCATACGCGTCGACCTTTGAATTATTACGAAAATCTCTCATATAAGAAGGATGAAAAAGAGACGCGATGCATCTTCAAGGACGAGCGGAGCAGACGTAATTCTCAATTGAATCGTAAATTTTCTCTCTTTCTCACACATGCACGCGCAGTCACTGCATCTCGTGCTACACATCGCGGAAGATAAATTTCATCGTCGTTGGTTTTTTCCTTTTTTTTTTTTGAAATTTTAATTTACTCTAAAAAGAAACGCACAGAACTACGCGCGCGCATGTGTGTACACTTTTTTCCCTCGGATTATTCTGCAGCGCGCGTAGCACAAAAAGGCGAGTGAGAAGAAATAATGCGTGCTCGCTGACCTAAATCTTCGGGCACAAGCTCACTCACACATATATATCACGCACGCAGTGCTCTCTATCCGTATATCGGTAAATGTTCTATTTTTTGAAAGCAATGGGGGAAAAACCACGTGCGCTCGGCATAATGTACCCCCTTGGATCACGTATCCGAGAGCAGAAGCAGCAGCATCAACATTTTTGCTTATATTCCTGGCGCTCGAGCTCGGGCGCTATCTATCTCTTTGTCAGCGTAGCGTAAGCTATTTTGCCTCACAAAATGGCCCAGTGCTGCTGCTGTTGTTGTTGCTACTGTTGCGCTGATGCATCACGAAAAAAAAAGCAACAGCAGACTTTACGTGTTTATACATCATAATCAGAAGTATAGGAGCAGAATTTATGTTTACTGATTTTCCGACGGGGGGGAGAAGAAACATTTTTCTCTTCTCTCTCTCTCTCTCTCTCTCTCTCTCTCAAGCGAGCTGATTCAATAGTTTTAACTTTTTATGTTTGTTAGAAAAAGAAACATAAACACGTCGTGGGAGTAAAGTGCGCGCGACAAAATTGTAAATTCTCACGTGAGTTAACGTCACTTCTCGAATTGTGTAACGGTTATAAAAAAAGTTAAAGAAAGGGGTGAGACCACTGCGTACGTGTACGTGTGTGTGTATGAGAGAAAGAGAGAGAGAGCCACAAAGAAAGCCACTATCGCACGTGTCTTTCATACATATAGAGAAAAGTTCTGTCACGAAACTTTTAACAATTGGTTTTGCCGACATCTGCGGGACTTGGCCACTGGCCGCGCGCGCTGTGGAATAGGAGTAGTAGTGGTATAGAAGGGTATATATAGCACAAACCCTCCCGTCGCCCAAGCCCCACCGAGAGAGAAGCGAAAAAACAGTCCGGATATAAAGCCATAATAAAAATGTTGGCCCCGCTCGCTTATATAGTGGTGTAGAGCACGAGAAAATGAAAGAAGCTTCGCACGCGCGCGCACGACTGTAATAATAAACCGTAGTTATGAACAACAAAGTAGGAAAAATTAGGTTAGCCTGCGCAGATTCTACTGCACGGAGAAGAAAAAGAAGAAGAAAATATCTTTATCGGGCTCAATTCGACGTAGAGGGAATGAGAGAAAGAGAGAAGTTCAGAGATGGAGCTGGCCGTGAAAGAAGAGCGCGCGCTCAGCAACTATGGTTCAATTTCTCAGCTGTTTCTCGGCAGAAGTCCAGCGAGAATAAAAGGCGCAGGAAAAAAACAATGGGAAGACTAATTGCGCGAATTGCTCGCAAAGCAAAGACGCGAGCGATGTACCGCGTACTTAACCCCCCATCGGTAGCCGCAGCAGAGCTATATTTATGAAACAAATTTTCCCCAACGACTGGACCCTGCTGCACGCGCGACACACAGCAGATGATAATAATTAAAAATTTCATCGTAAATATCCGCCGACCTTGTTTCCTTAATACGCGTAAAACTCGTATAATATAATCCGTCATCTAAATTTTTCGCGCAAATCCTCGTGCGATTCAGTCGCTATATTTAGGGCTTTTCTTTCTCTCTTTCATTCTGTTTTTTCTTTCTTTTTTTTTTTTTTCGTTTTTTCGTTTCGCGAGCACTTTACTCTCTTATCCAAACGAGTACACGGCGCACAGCAGTAGAGTCGCTCGCAGCTTATCCTCCGTACATTTATATGTGTACGTACGTACAAAATATATAATCGCGCGACTTACAGCAGAAAAATATTTATTCCAGAAAAAGAGAAAGAAGCGGACGATCGAGTGGCAGCGGCTGCTGCTGCTGCAGGCAACGCGAAAGATTTAAATGGCAAAGTCGCGCTCTGTGCGCGCGCGGTACGAAGGAGGATTATATATCCGCGCACCAAGAAGCTCGCTCGCGTATACCTACTGCGCGTAGCGCGCGGCGCAAATCGTTAAAAACGTTTATCGATGCACGATTTATGATTCGTATACAGCACCGGTGATTTTCGTCCTCGTAATACGTCGTGGATTCACTGGCGAAGCTATATATACGAGAGCTGATATATCGCGTCGATGCGGATAAATCTGTGTATAGCGCGAGCGAGATCGATCGAGCTGTCTTTTTCCCTCTGCACACTGCTGCACAAAATCGAAGCTACGTTACACTCGTTCGATCGGAAAGAAAAAGCAAAATGCACGAAACGTCTCTCTACAATTTTCGAACCAATATTTATGTATTAGTGGCGTATAATACTCTTTCCGATATAATTATGAGAAAAGGTATATAAATCTGAGCGCTGCACCATTATATACATTGCTTATTCGCCGTCGATGAACGCTCCGTTTATTTCGATATATACTTCCTTTCCTTTTGCCTGCTCTGCTTGCTGCTGCGCTGCTTTCACCACGAGCTTTCAAGCTCGATCTTTTCTGCGAACTGTATACACACACAATGCGTCGCCAGCGCCGCGTATATACCGTGGAAGCTACCGCCGTCGCCGTCGCCGTCGCTATCTGCAGGGGACAAAAAGGAATACGACGTTGCTCGGGTAAAACCCACCTCGTTTTCTATATAGGACGTAGTGCGCTATAGCTGCTCGTTGGCGCGCGCACGACAAAAAGAAAACGCGGCTTTTAGATGATTTTGCGGGAGGACCTCTCGAGGATTTGCCGCTCGCGCGCACATCGTGCGAGTCCAAGTGTGTGCGAGCGAGCGTACGCAATCACTGTATCCGACACTTTGTATTCTAGAACAATGACGTCCATTAAGAGGCCAAAAATAAAAAAGAACAATCAGAAAGCAAAGCCAAGGAGGAGAGCTGGCCAAAAAAAAAGGAAGGAAAGAAGCGGTGGCAAGGTCGATTTCGTTAACTAACTTGATTAGCGCTCGAGCTGTTATTTTCCTTAGAGTACCGAACCAACGACGACGCGTCGTTCAAGATCCATTTCCTCAAGGGGAGAGACGAGATTTTTCGCAAAAATATATCCTCGCAGACGCGCTGCCCACACTAGGAATCCGTGCGTATTTGGACGAATCGATCTCGAGACACTCGAGCCGCGCCAATTTTATATGTATACACGCACTTTCTTCGGCAGACTATTTTTCCGAATCTCTATTTCGAGCTCGCGAGTCCTGAGCGAGCGCTCGCTTAGCGATGAACGAGTCTCGTTTTTCTATATATAAACCGGTGGCGATTGGTAAAAAGCTATGAAATTTTTTCTCTGTGAACGAATAATTTCCATTTCACGACGATTCGATTTTATCGTTCAAACGGCCATTCTTTGCTTTAATATTAACCAGTAAAGTGAATCGATTGAAAATGTTATATATAGTCACGAGAGATAATTTAATGTCGTTCACGGTAAAAATATTCATTGTTAATAATGATAAAAAGGTAAAAAATTATGACCATTCGAACTTTTTTTAAAACACACGAATATTTATTGGCTTGCTTTTGGCGATTTTTCTGTCGAAATTATGTTAAAAATATTAAGCGTTTTTTCAATGACTAGAGAATGACAGATTAACTGTTTCAAAAAATTTAGACAAATTTCCAAACACTGTAAATACTATAAAATCTCTTCAAGACTCCACCGCTAGATGGCCAGTACCTTTATTTATATAATACGCAAGTAATAAAGTAAACATAAGTGTATACATCAAAACATGGTTACGATTTTTGGGTTAACAATATCTTTGACAAATAAGGTGTTTGTTATAATTCGGACTGTTAGGTTTCCCTTGTATTAAAAGCGTGGCTTCATCGCTTCGAAAAACGTCATTTGCATCACTTTATATACCGCCGAGTCGTTAATTCCTCGCTGGTACACATAATGTGTATATCCAAGCGCTTCGGGCTCGGCGTCTAATTTTCCTGCAAACACGCGCGTATAGTAGTGGCACCGATATCGCATTCGCGCTCCTCGCTCGGCCCGAGCGAAAATCTCCTGCAAACTTATGGCGCGTAATATATAAATATTTCGCTCGACTATATCCGACGAGAGAGAGCTGCTGCGAGGCAGTTCATTGCTGACTAAACGCGCGGCAAAAATTTGACGCTAATGTTACCGACGCGCACGGAGCAACGCGTCAGTGTACCGAGATAGCGCATAGCGTATACGCAACCTCGCTCGAGCACTATACATCATCTGCTGCGCTATACGCGTACGTGTATATATACGCGCAGGACTTGCAGCTCCTTCGTTATGACGCATTATATTCCGAAAGCGAGCTTTCGAGATCATTCCCAAGGCAGATGTTGTATACTTTTTTTCTCTCGCTCTTCCTGTCTTCGAGCTAGCTTCCATCTCGGTGTGCATTAGTCGGATTTTATAGCCGAGGCGTATCTCAAAAATTCACCCGTGCCTCGCGTTCCGTACGCGAGAGTCAACAGCAGCAGTCGCTTGCTCAAAATTTTTCGTCGAGCGTCAAGAGTTATGGAATAATAATGACGTTATAAATATTATTCGCGCAAGCTCGCCAACCATGCTCGCGCGCGCGCGTCTGGAGTGCGCATAATCCAAGTCAATGAAATTTAAAACTCGACTTCGTTAAAGCTTCATTTGCTCGTATTTCGTAATTGCGTAATGCAGCGTAATTCCGAAGTAACATGTTTTTTCGCGTAATTATTATTTTTCTATTCGAGTAAAACATTTTTTCTCTTATAAATATATCAAGCCACTCACGAGCATTATTTTTTTTAAATCTCACCTACAGGATTTTTCGCGCGCGTTGTTGTCTTTCATCGCGCCGCAGCGCATTTAGAGCTTACACGCGCGCGTTACTTTTTTTTCGTAAAAAAAAAAAAAAATAATCGTTGAAACATCCTAGTTTCGCGCACGCGCGTTAAAATTTGTATTTTTAAACATTTGCATTGAATTATAAATTAAATTTGGCGAACATCGCACGTGTATGTATGCGCGAGCTTGCGCGAGCAGGCACATTTACGGGTACAAGATCTTGACGTTTTAGTGCTTTTATAGCTCGTAGGCACACACTCTGTATACATATTCACATACACACACCAAGAATATTAGGTACTTGCACATAAAGAGAGAGAGAGAAGGCGAAAGCAGTACAAAGTTATGTACGTACACGGTCCCACGCATGCAGAGGACATAGCAGCAGTCACAGCAGCAAGTTTTCACCTATCGACTTTGTGTATATAAATGCAAGCGCGCCTCGAGGGTGAATCTCTCAATGTTTGCCGGGCTCAGTGTATATGTGTGTGCAGAAACTTTGTCACACACTCACACAGACACGGGGTCACTTTTGGATAACTTTGCAGCACAGCCCTTGCACATCGTAGAGTGTATACGCACTTGCTAGGCCGCCACCGCTACTAATGTATCTCTGCACGTATATGAGCAATTCTACGAATTATCTAAGCAGAATTCGAGTTTGAAATCGCCTTTGAAATTTTTTTACCTCGATGCGTGTAATGGACGTTGATAATTTGTTCATCGAGCACCTAGAAACGTGTGAACAACAAAAAATTTGATAGATATTTTGAACATTGATATTCTTGGAGGGTGAAAATTCGCATTCTCTTTTCAAATATGACTCATTCCATGTTTGCCATTGTTGAAATTCAAAAGTTATTCTTACAAAAATTTGCTAACTGTACTAGGACCCACCGTATAGTCCTCTTATAATGACATCGAAAAACGATGAGCCAATGTACAGGACACCAAGTTTAGAAACAATTCTGGTTTTAGAAGCGTCGATTGAAAGGGATTTCTACCGTCGTAAGGGGTACTTGGTTGAATAGGTTGAAATAAATAAATGGAATGTTTAAAAGTTGATAACACCGGAATTATTATATGAAAAAATTGGAAGCCAAGACTTGTATTTTTATATGAATAATACGAAAATTTATTTAAGAAGGATAGAAAAAACGCTGTCATAAAGAAATTAAGAACAATTGAAAATACACTTATTTTTTATCAGAAAAATTGGAAAATATTTATGTCAAACATTTCCAAAAATTACGATACTTATAAGACTGCAAATTTATTTTATCCAAAGGTGTCTGAAAAAATGAGATTATTCACGACAAGATTTACTACGATCTTGAAATTTATTTATTTATGTGAACTTTTGAGATTACTCTGCGGCCAATCCTAGAAAGACTGGCTGTGATCATGTACAAGATTGATGTGAGAATTGAAATGATGTTTTTGTCCAAATTTTCTGTGACAAATGTCACACTCAAAGGGTCTGCTATGATTATGTACTGTATTGACATGACGTTTAAGGCAATGTTTATATCCAAATGTTTTGAGACAAATGTCACATTCAAAGGATTTGGGGCGAACATGTAGTGCATTGATGTGAATTATAAGAGAACCTTTGTAGCTATATGATTTATGACAAATATCACATTCGAAGGATTTACTATGATCATGTGCAGCATTGAAGTGAATTTTGAGTTGATGCTGACATCCAAATGATTTGTGACAGATCTCACATTCGAAGGGTTTAATACGATCATGTACTATATTAACGTGACGTTTCAGGTCACATTTTTTTCCAAATGATTTCTGACAAATTTCACACTCGAAGGGTTTATTCCGTTTATGTACTGCACTAATTTGAGATTTGAGGTTATGTTTCATTCCAAATGATTTCTGACAAATCTCACATTCACACGGTCTAATGTTTGTATGTGTCGCATTTATATGTGTTTTTAGATCCGTTTTTCGTTGAAACGTTTTTCGACACAAATTATACATATGAGATAATTTGAGTTGAAATAGACAATCATTATGATAATCGAATCCTTTTTTAATCAAAATTATCAGTTCCTTATCGTCCGGATAATTGGTATTAATTTGCTTTTCTATTTTCAAAATGGGTTGAGAATTGGGATACTCAGTTTTGCAGATGGTTGTTGGTAGAGAAGATAGATCAGGTTTTACATATTTGCACTCAAAACCTATGAATATTTTGTCATCTAACTTTTCGTTTAACGCTGCTGTTCCATTTTTGTGTTTTCTCTAAAAAGAAAATTGTTAGTTTCTATATCGATCAACAGATTCGAATGATTGAACTCACTGATAAATCAAAGAATGGCAATGTTTCCAAATTTTCGGTTTTGCAAGAGTCCACAAAATCGAAAACGTAATCGTCACCTGCATTCGACCAAGTATCGCTAGGCTCTTCTTTCGCCCTAACAATAAAATTGAAGATGATAAGAAATTGCTCAAAAAGTTATCTTGGCAGTACAATAATAAAAAATCATACCTAACTACGTTACTGTTGTTTTCCATACCCGCCATGATTGTATGTAATCAGTGAATTTTGTACGATAAAAACTAAGAAAATATTGTAGGTTAAATACCTCAAGTAACCAACACTATTCTTCGATTTTAGGTAGAGATAAACCGAGAAAATATTGGAGGTTGAACACCACGAGTATCCAACACTATACCTCGTTTTAATCTACACACTTTTACGAGTATAATTTGTAAACAACAACTCGCTCGCCAAAGAATTCAGTTGCGCACTGGCGGGTGAATACATCGTTCGTATCTGTTAGCAAGGTGATCTGGCACCTGGTGATATTGCTCTCTGGCAAAACTTTCCCCCTCTACCGCCGATTTCGTGCATACGCAGATATGTCGGTTTACGAAAAGAATTTCAAAATATGCCCTTTTAATTCCAGATCAAACGAGCAATCATTTCCAATCCCTTTTCAGGAATCTAAAAAACCTAAATTTTTTTAGACATTACTTTTCTTGTTTCTGATACCCCAAGTAGTATTTTTTTAAACCACCGTATGCGTATACAGTATCTAAATAAAAATCCAGACTCTTTGGGGGCCAAAAGCGGCCAATTTTTCGTAGAACCGCTCATATAGGTGGCACAGCACTATCAAACGAGGCAGATCCAAGCCCTCCTGGCCGGAAAGCACTTAAAACTGGGAATGCTCGTGTCAGCCTCGGCGCGCAATACAAACAGCGCAGCGTGTGCGAAAAGTGCAGCCAGTGGGGCACACGTGTGTAACCGAGAGATAGTTCCGTTTCTCGATCCTTTTGCTCTCTTTCTCTTGGCAGCTCTTGGCTGTGTGCACTGCACTGCACTGCATTGACCGCGCTGGAGACAAACAAAATTTCACCGCCGCGCGGCGTACATTACACATTGCGCTGTTTTTGTATTTTTCTCATCTGTTTAGCCCGTGCTTTTCTATACTTTTCTTTTTCTTCTTTCGCCTCGTGACTCGTCGCTGCGAATTACACACACGCGTCGAACGGGATGTCCCCGAAGTGTATAATATATATACCACGTATATGGCCCGTTATAAATCAGATACCGTATAGAAAAGTTTCGCGCTGCGAGCTGCTAGATCCTATACACACATCGCCGCGTCGACGATATTCTCACGAGTGGCGTTTTTCACTGTTAAATCGCGCACCAGTCTCGACGCCCGGAGTCTATCAACTTTTTCGATGCAGTACAGGGTTCGGTGTATAGTTTTGCCTCGTTTTTTTGCTGCTTCTGCTGCTGCTACACAGCTCTCGATATTGCAGTTGCAGTGAATCGGGGCCAAAGCTCGCGCGCGCGCGCCCGGCGACGAGATACACATCCCAGGAATATCACACACCACCTATCCCTATCCGAAGAGTACAATAGTGCAGCGCGCAGATGCGTCCCCGTGGATCCATCTATACCGCGTATATCCTATGCGCTGAATATTGCGACATTCTTTATGTGTATAAGAAACGATTTCATTGTGTATAAGGTCGGAGAGGACCTCGATCGGAAGCTGATACGTATATTTTTTTTTATTAAAGAAAAGGGCACGTGCGCGCTTGTAAACGTATACGATTGTGTACTCGCTCTCTACGCGAAGATCAGAAATTGACGATCGCTCGACCTTCGAGGCAAATCTCTCGTTCTTTCTTTCTACATTTACGCTTTCGTTAAATGAGCTTTCGCATTATCGACACTCTCGTCACTTTTCCACATCGAACTCGAGTTACGCTCGGATCTCTCGATTTCGTCCCTTTCTATATTAACTGATGAATCCTAGACTATCGATAGCATCTGTTGTCGCGCGCCACTCTCTTCTCGACTAATCAAGCCCAACAAATTCAATAAGCTTTCGTAGGAGCACGAGCTAATAATTATTCGCGCAAGAATTTTTCCTCGGAGATTTCATCGTATGACAAGTTGTGTACAGGTCTATAATATACAAGGATGACTAGCGAGGCTTCACAAAATCCTACTCCGTAATAAGGTAGTACCGCAAGGGAGAAACGAAAGGAAGAAAGAGCGAAAAAAAATAAACAAGCTTACGTTGTTATATACACCGGCGCGTAAGTATTAAGTCTCGACGTGACGCGCGCTGTTTGCTATTGTGTAAGCTCCGAGTCGATCCCGAGCCGCGCGGCTTGACCGCGCCTGGCACCCTCGGCAATAATACAGCACATAACTGCCTGCTGGTGGTGGTGCCTTATGATAAATTATTGTGCACGCGCCGCATAATGTACTTGTAATATAATATATATCTGTAGACGTATAGAGAACGCGGCGCAGCTTGTAATTCAATTAAAACTTGGCGGTAGTGTATTATATATTATATATATACAAGTGCAACTGCGGAGTCTGCAGTCTGTGCAGCAGACGCGGCTAAGACGCGCCCCGCCTTTTCTTCATTAAAGTTTCTCCTTTTACGAATGGCCAAGCGGACTACTGCGCTATATACACTCAACACAGAAGAGGATATCGCTGACGCTCGCCGTAGTGGATGCTAGATATATATTCTTAAACATTGTACATTTTGCGATTCGGCAAAGACGATCGGATGTATTGCGGTCATAATCTTCGTGGGTAAAGGTGAGATCGCAGAAATACAAAGCTGTGCTTTGCTTCGCTCGAAAGTACAATGTTTACGATACAAAGTTCGTCGAAGTATAACCGTGAGAGTCGAGAGTCGAGTTTTGCTTACACAGAGAGAGAGACGCGAGAGAGAAGGTCTTTGATCTAATGCGATTTGATGAATCGTATAAAGCGTATCTATAGGTATACAGCCGCATTCGGATCGAGTCGAGTTATACGCTGTACGATCAAGCCGCGCGCGGAGCTTGCAGCTGTGCACTCGCGTATAGACGTAGTCGCGTTTACGTTTACTCGCGCGTTTGCTGCAGTAGAGGTAATAAATCACGCCCGAAAACTGCGAGGGACAAATGCTCGGCACACACACACACACACACATACCGCAAAGATATCAGCGCTCGAGCTTGACGATTAATCGATATATCGACGCGCGGCTATATGTATAGATACGTATTATTATATATGTTGCGATCACTTTGCCGCGCGACGATCGATTAATCATCGAATTTAGGCGTTTGTGCTGCCGCTGCTGGTGTCGTTCGTTACGCGTATACGTTGCGACGATTGAAAATTCATTGTCGATCGGTGATGAATATCTAATGGTTCAAGCCAACACACGAGCTGCCTGACTCCGAGAAGGCCAAACGGGCAAACTTCGCAACGCAAACGCGTATATGCGTTGGTATAGTTGAACTCGACGTCGATCCTTTCGCCGTATGATATATACACTTCACGCAGCGCGTCTTCGCGAAAGAACTCGAGTCGATGATGAACTTTTTTTTTCACCGAAGCAATCGCAACTCGAGAGAGAAAAAAAAAGGAACATCCGCTACTTTTCCTCTACTTGCTACGATATTTGTTGTAACAAAGTTTAGCGCAGCCCGCGTAGTTTTAATATGATAAATCATGAAAACTCGCGCAACATCGTTGCTCATTATGGACAAGAGATTCGATCCACTTTGGGAATAAGTCGACGTTTTTCAATTAATTTACATATTGCGAGAATTTAGAATATAATCAGGACGATAATCAAACTCGGAGTAAAAATAAGAAGAAAAATCATGATGTTACCTAGTAGACATGTTCAATATTAGTAACAGCCTAAAATACATAAACATTAATTGACTTGTATTCAAAGATTTTTCAGTTACACTTATGTTACAAGTATTAAGTGTATTAATACTTGTAACATAAGTGGTTTAAATAATAAAAAATTTAGAAGTTTTCGAATACCACTTTAAGACTTCACCACTAGATGGCGAGTACCTTTTTTCTGTAAATCTGCAAGTGGCAAAGTTAAAATAATTTTATATAAATCAAAGCTGATTTAATATTCAATAAATTAATTTTAACTATATTAGTATTGGACTATAAAAGTCATAGTTACCTTTAAAAGTTTACACGAATTAGCGTAAATTAGACATTGTCAAAGCGTTCCGTTTTTACAATTAATCAGCGAGGCTTGTATGCGCTTAATCTTGGAAGGAAACACGCAGTGTACAACGTGTACGGCCCGCTCCAAGATTAGTGGAGGCACATTTAGCATAAGTAATCTCCAAGTTGGAATGATAAATTCGTGCCGCCTGCCTGCGCGCAAGAACAAGTGGCCGCGCGCGCGCGAGCCGAGCCGAGCCGACTCGAGCAGCAGCAGTAGCAGAAACAGCAGTGCAGCAACGAAGGGACCATTAAGCCTTAATACGTCGTGTAGGCACAAATCTCGGGTCTTTCACAGTCGGTTTGCCATGCCCCCCTACCCAGACACGATGTAATGTACGTGTGTGTACGTGTTTACGTACGCGATGTATACGTATTTCTTGAAATTACCACCTGCTTCGCGTTGGCGATCGATACACGGTTTTATTATTTATGCGTCGCGGCCCTACGTGTGCGATAATTAAATTTAATCAAAGGAAAAGCGATACGCGTTATTATATTTAAAATTTCCATTTGGTGCGTGGGTCGCGTACAAACGATCGAGCTCCTATATCTAAAGGATATCCGCAGTACATGGGTATAATATCGATAAAACAAAGTACAGCTCCAGGTCAAAGGTGCCGAAACGCCTTTGACCAACGTATACCCTACGACAGGAAAGTTAATTTGTTCGCGGCTCGACACAATATAAGTGTCAAGAATATGGAGCTCGTAGCAAATCGACGTTTCAGCTTTTCCGTATGACACACACACACACACATACATGAAACGGCGCGTTTGCAATTGCACATCGCACATTTCCCTCGGGAGTCGGCCGCTTCGCGTGTGTGTGCATACGTCGGTCGCTTATGTATATGTTACGCAAAGCGCGACGACAGCTACGACGACTGCGACGACTTAATCCCCGACGGAAAATTTTGTATAAATATATACCATGCGCAAAGGAAAAAAAAAGAATAAAGAAGCAAGGGGGTACGAAGGATGAAAAAGAAAAGAAGAAGCTACACGGCGACTAATAAAGCGTCGAAACGGGGCGTGCGCGCGATTGCGACGTCGTTTCTTTTTATCGGTATAATATCGGTAGTATCGCATGCCCTGCAGGCAGCAGTGGCGCTCCTTCTTTCTTTCTTTTCCTTGTTTTTTCGCTTCCTCTTCCACGGGGGCCGTGCGTCTGCCCGGCTGTCTGTTAAAGTCTGCCAATGGCCGCGAGATATGATAGCCCCACGATATTCGAAGATGTCCGGAAAATTACATCGATCGACGATATACTTTGTAGTATTAGCTAGATATTCGAGATTAAGGCCTCGCGTAATAACGACGTTTATGATCCGTCGCCGCTGCAGGAAAAAATTGAATTATTTTTCGATACGATCGAGAATTACTGCGCGCCTTACGCTCCGTCACTTCATTATCCGTTACGTAAACGCACGAACGCGTAGATATAGATATATAATATAGAGTCACGGGGAGTCGGGAGTCGCTGTATATATGTGCGTGTAATATAAACTAGGCCGAATCGTCCCTGCCGCTCAGCAGCAGCAGCAACCACTTGTTAGCCGCTCTCGGCGGCATGACTAATGAGATTCGTTGTCGCGTTACATGGCGAAGATTTACTTGGCTCCGGGCAAAACTCCCCGCATCCCCCCTTCCTCTCCCTTGTATGTAACGCGAAGATAGATTGATGATTATGCCTTATTATTTATAATGCATTATTCAGGAGCGATCGCCGACTCGAGTAGCTGGTTATATATACCACGCGATGATGATAAAGATATGTTCGCCTCGTGATCGTACTTTCATCCGCGGTAATAAACGACGACGAAACGATCTCGGATCGTAAATTTTTTTTATTTTTAGTATATTATTCCTTTGTCGAGCGCTCGAGAAACGATGGCTCGGCGAGAAAGCCCCTAAATCTCGAGTCGAGTGCGTCATTATAACGCGCCGCGATATTATGGTAAATACGCGACAACATTGTAATTGTGAATCGCACACAACGAATTATTTGCCGCAGCATGAACAACAACGTATATTCGTCGAATATTAACTTTGCGCGAGCTTTGAACGGCTGCTGCTGCGTATCCAAACATAGAGAGAGACGCGATGCCCAAAAACAAAGCTAATAAACGTCCGCAGCAGCCCTGCAACGGTCACACGCAACGCAATTATTAAAGGAGCCGATGCTCTCGTAGTCCAGGAAATAATAATTATCGTCACGAGCATAATGCGGCATGCACGCACACATACATACATTAAATGAGGTGTACTCTGTGTACTTTCGATAATAAACACATCGATAATCAGGAAAAGCTTTCGAAATAATAAATAACCCCGATTACTCGTCGGGGCCTGCATACACAAACACACACTGCAGCACGTGCTTACGCATTGACGCGAGCTTTTCGTAGCAGCACATAATAACGCAGGTACATATATATCTGTATGCGCACTCGAAACTTTATAATCGATAATCCCGAGGAGAACACATTGTATATATATATCTACGTCGGCTTTTATAGTGAGCAGTGGCGGCGGCGGTACATATAAGCATTGATATATCTTCAACATCCAGGCGCGCATCATATACGTCCGACAGCTATGCTATAATTTTTATATTGGGAAAATAGAAATAGATTCGCACGGGCTTTGTTATATTTTACCTACCTATACAAAATACACGTCGACTAATCTCAGGTGGATGTATAGACACGAGAAGCGCTTGAGTATGTTCACTCCAATTATTTATGAAAATATATCCTCCGGCTCTCGTATTATACAGATTATGCAGACATTGAAGAGCGCATTTCATCGTTATATTTTGGGATGCACGCAAAGTTTGACATTTTGTGGATTATTTGCTACAGTTGATGCTTGAAAACGGACGTGGCGAGCTGCGCTCGAGTTTCGCATTATATATAATATGTGTGCGAGTACGAGAAAAGCTCGCGGGGTTGAGTTTTATTCGCATAACTTTTTCCTTCTATTCAATATACCCACAATGTTACGAATGAATTGATCACGCGGGCGAAAGTTCTAACGAAAGGAGGTTTACAAATGCGGACAATCGAGGTATTGGGGTAAAAAAAAGTTATGTCCGAAAAATTGATTTTTACTGTAAATATATGTAGCAATCAGGATTTATTTTGGTTAGAAAACAGACGTAATACCTGGTAAAAAATGCTCAACATTTTATGGCTAGTTTTTGTCCAGCAAAAAAGTTTTTTGGACATACATGATGTTGCAACGGTGAGGCGTTTTCGAAATGAAAATCAAATGAGGTCATTGAAGAATTGTAAAGTAGAGTAGAGTGTTTAACTTGTACTATTATTTTGGATTTGCCACTTTCAGATTGACAGATCAATGTACTCGCCATCTAGTGGTGGATATTCAAAGTGGTATTATCGTGATTAAAGTGATTGAAAACTGGGTCTTAATTTTTTTAAGATAATTAATTAGTTATTTTCCGGTCATTGAAAACGCGCTTAATATTTTTGACATAATTATAATAGACAAATCGCCAAAAACAAGCCGATGAATAGCCAACTACAAGCCTTTACTAATATTGAGCATTTCTAGCAAGAAATAGAATACCGTAAAATAAAATTTTACCGCGAGCTTTTAATTAAAATTACGCGCGGTTTAATTCTGCCGATGAGCGCACGCGTACCACCGGCCATTATACGTCTTGTCATTTATATCGGGAGAGAGAGAGAGAGAGAGAGAGAGAGAGAGAGAGAGAGAGAGAGAGAGAGCGAGAGAGAGAGAGAGAGCAAAAAAAAGTGACGCATATAGAGCTTGCACACACACGTACACGGGCCAACGCAAACAGCGGCGTAGTGCACGTTTACATACACTCACCGCTGAAACGTTTGCCGATCTCCCCATCGATGCACCCTCGAATTTATTTGCGAATACTCGAACGCGCGATGCGTGCGCATGTGTGTTTATATGTGTACACGTATACACGTCTACAAAATCGTCGTCGATCTCGGGAAGCCTCTTAAACGCTCGTATATATCGAGGACATATTTTCGAGAGCGATAAATCGCCGTGAACGTCTTCGACTCGGGTTACTCGAAGACGAAACTATATAGTAGCCACGGCATCGGCAGAAGTACTGCACAATCGCACGCGCAGCAGCAGCAGCGGCTTCTTTCAATTAAGTCGTTAAACACAAGAGGAGGGAAGCCGAGAGCTGGCGCGTATTTGCGCGCCGCCAGCCAGCCAGCCACTGCCGCCGTCGACGCGTATCTTATAACGTTTACGAGCGTACATCGCGTATTAAAGCCGAGAGCGTCGAGGAGAGCCGCGCGCGGGAAATAAAATTTACTTTTTTTTTTTTATCCGAAAGCGAAGCAGAAAACTTCGAGGTGTACTTAAAGGAAACTAATGAATTTATTTAACGCGCGCTGATACAGCCGCGTGCTGCAGCGAACTTTAGCCGCTGAGCGCGTAGTTAATGAAATGGAACGAGCTATATACACGTATACGCGCGACAAGATTTTTCGCGTTCAATCCTCGGGCCATGCAGCGTTAAATTATATCGCTTGTAGCGTGATCAAAATTTTACGATAACTGCGCGCAAAACAATAAAAGAAAAAATTGGTTGAATGGCGCCGTACTATATGTTATACACAGCAGCAGCTGCATTTATGAAGTGTTGGGCGCTTCGAATTTACGCGCTTACATCTCGTTGCTGGCTTATTCAAGTTTTGTATTATATATAGGATACGACATGCTCTTGAGTATGAGTAAGAGTAAGAGCTACTAGCCAAATATAATGGACAAGCTGTAATACACCCTCAGGCCGAGTCTCGGCACTTGGCCCAACGCACGCGTGAAACGCAATATCTCGAGTCCATTTACGCGCAACGTATATTATATAGATGCCAATCGTTCATTGAGCGGCACTCGGGGCTCGTTATTATTTTTCTTTTTATAGTCCTCTCTCTTCGACGTTCCAATCTAAGTCGTAGTTTCATCGAACTTCAACATTATAGCTGACGTTACTGGATTAAGTAACGTCAAAAGCAACGAATTCATCATCTCTCTGAGAACAATTTATAGTCAATTTTCGAATGATAAGAATAAGATTAAAACATCCTACAGTAATCGTAAAGTCTTATTCATATTTTTCGCTCTACTGATTTGAGCGCCAACGAAGGCTCTGCTCTAAAGTGCACTTTGGCTCGCGTCGATTTTCAATTGTACAAATTGTTACAATTGTACATTGTTATATTTGGAAAGAAAATTAAAGTGAAAATCAGGAGTTAAAAATTACTACGATTAAAATAATTAAACCCACTCATATAATTCGATCCGGCGGCAAAAATAAGCGAAATAAGGAGTTAAGGAAGACGCTCCTTGCTATTAACAGATATTATTTTTAAAAAATATTTTGTCACTTGCGAATTTCGCTAAAATTTCTCGTTCGCCATCTATTGGCGATTTTCCCAATCATGTTTGCTCAATAACATCAAGTTTCATAATTAGAGACGGTACATCAATAACAACAGAAAATAGTAATTATTATTGCACATTTAAGGAAAATTTCTTAAAAATGTTTCTCAGCGCAGGAAAGTGAGCTATTCGTTTAAATTTGAATGCTCGAGCAGCAGCTGCAGCGCTGCACGTCTTGCGGTTTGTTTGCGAGCGCGCGGCAAAACTTGACTCTGCAGCGTGCACGTATATATTATATAGCCGAGTTCTGAGGCGAGCAAGAAGCTTGCACGCGCTTCGCTGGAATGTAATTCAATGGTGAGCTGCAGCTGCACCCACACATACACACACGCACGTATATATATATTATAAACAAAGCTCGGCACAGAGGAGTTCGCTTTGAAACCACAACGGCATCAAAAGCTCAGAAGCTCTGCAGCAGCAGCAGCAGTAGCAGCTCGTCTTCGTTGTCCCGTATAAACGCGCTTCGGGCTTCGCGAAAGGCATACGCCCCTATATATATCGGCGGTCTGTTTCTGGTCTAGTAACGACGTCGCGCAGGTGGTCAATCCTATGAACACATTCTGCACGTGTACACCCACACACATACACATACAGACATACATATTCGAGGCGAACACACTCGGTCACGGGCCATGCACCGGTACTTCGAGCTCGCAGCGCGCAACATGCGGGTGAAAGCACACGAGACCCGTGCACGGCCGCCGCTGATGCAATTTGACAGGGATTACTTTTTCCTCGCTCGCTCCCCGTCGAGGACCGGTCAATTTTTGAAAGCCCGAGAGTGCACGCGCTGACGTTCTTTTTCCTTCTCTTTTATTTATTTTTTTTATTTTTTTTAAATTGTAACGATCAGCTCCACCCGATATTACACGTATCTTTGTGCCGAGGATGACGCGCGTGCACATAACGCGCGGATGGCTGTAAGCGCAATTTACGCAATTTGATTGGACGCACGTGTTTTCATGGATGATATTTTCGGAACGTATATGGTATTAGCGCATATATCCACGCGCGTCATCCAGGCACAGTTATAAAAGCTCTCGCGCGTGTGCGAGTGGATCGTTGTTGTGATGTAACGGGACTGCGTTGTGCGCGGGGGGTGTCGCACGTATGAAATTCGCGTCGAGAATTTGTTTATTTTTATTTTAATATTGATTTTATGGTGTTTCATATATATGTACTGCCCGCCAGGGCCGATATATCGATTAAGATTGGGTTTATATTTAGCGGTGCGGGAGAGCAAATTAATACGAGTAATTTTAGGATTAATCCATCGTGACGTTATTGTGCGTCACGGGGTGTGTACGTGTATGTGTGCGTATATGTGTAAGGCCACCTAATGCACCCCGCACAGCGTGATGCATACGTGCGAAGCTGTACTGTATGTATTATATACACCCGAGTATAAAGTGGATGCTCGAGCAACGATTTCGAGTTCGGGGCGCGATGCAGCAATATTTTCAACGGGTGCGCGCTGCACAATCGAAATCGATTGACGCGCGAAATTCATGAGATTCACGCGCATCCGGGCGCGTTATATGTACCTACTTTGAAAAGAAATCGTAATAAATATTATATTCGTATATTGAATGTAAAGTACGTTCTTTGCGCGCGTATACGTGCGTAATGTGAGTGCGCGCGTTCAAAAGAAAAAATTGTTAAAACGTAATCTACGTCACGGCAAATAACTTCTTTTTCCAATTCGACGACAAGTATCATATGCACGTAAGAAACTCTACGTCAACTTTTTCATACGAAAAAAAATGATTTACGAATGACGTTTAAATGCGGACCTCGTAAACTTTTTTGAGCATTAATACAGCAGGATATATAGATGAGTGAGTGTATATCGTGTGTATCAGCGAGCGGTTGGCATTAGTTCTTACTTATCAAACTACGAATTCAAGATTTCTCGAGATCAGTCGTTTCTCGCTTTCTATATTGTATCCGAAACATCTCCTACGGCTCCGCAACTTGTCAACGTAATCAAAACTTGGTCCGATCTTCTGACGGCTTCATCGTGCATGTTCTGATAAACCAGTTTCGTATTATTTATTTATTTCAAGTTTTTTTACTCTCAACAATAATTCGCTGTAACAATATTATGAATAGGCATGCTTTTATATATTGTTATGAAATGTTTCAGTGTATTATTAGAGGTACTTTAAATAAAGACTATCATTATAAAAAAAGTATTATCATGATAAACAATATAATTATACAGCTAAATAATTTTATTATTTATAAAAAAATTAGCTTCAATAAAAGTTTTCTGAACAAAATTTTTCAGATGTCAATGTATTCTAGAATATACAACTAGTATTTATAATTTAAGAAACCTCATATTTTTCGTTAATTTGAAGACTTAATGAAGAGCTATTAAGTAACGAATTCGATTTTATGTACGTATTATATTAGCTACTCAAATTCTTCTAATATTATCTAAATATCTCATTTATTCTGTGAATTTTAGTGCACTCTTTTTTCAGCGACAAGTCAAATTTGATAGATTACGTGATTTCGTCGCCGTGGATCAAAAGTGTTTATTGAAATACATTTCTCCTCCGGGGTAATCATGACTAATGATTCTCGCATTAGTTATATGTGTTCTCTATGCGACCATCATGGATTGTCTTTAGGTGAGTGAAAATATTCAGTTTTTGTATAAATTTCTTCTAACACTTTTCGGCCTTTGTGTACTGTCCTTTGGTGCTTCAATAAATCTAATCTTAGCCCAAATTTCTTCTCACACTTGTCACAAGCATAATCTCTGCGACCTTCGTGGACTATTTTTTGGTGTTTTATCAAATTGCTTTGCTCTCCAAACTTCTTCTCGCACCTGTCACATGCGTAATCTTTGCGACCTTCATGAACTATATTTTTTGATGTCTTGTCAATTTCGATTTTTCTCCAAATTTCTTTCCACACCTGTCACATGCGTAATCTTTGCGACCTTGATGGATTATCTTTTGGTGCTGAATCATAACCCGTTTATGTCCAAATACCTTCTCGCACATGTTGCATGCGAAATCTTTACGACCTTCGTGGACTGTCCTTTGGTGGGAGAGCAAACTCGGTTGTGTTGTATATTTCTTCTCGCATTTCTCGCATGTGTAATCTTTGCGACCCTCTCGTGGACTATTTTTTGGTGTGACAGCAAACGTCCTATTCGTCTAAATTTCCTATCGCACTCGTCGCATATGTGATCTTTGTGACGTTTGTGTACAATCTCTTGAGGTTCAAATAAATTCGATTGTTGTGCAAATTCATGCTTGAATTTCTTGCATGGATAATCTTTGTGATCTTTGTGTACTGCCTTTTGGTGGGTGAGCAGATTGGATTTTTGTCCAAATTTCTTTCCGCACCAGTCGCATGTAAAATCTTTACGACCTTCGTGGACTGTCTTTTGATGCACAAGCAAATTATGTTTACTGTCGAATCTCTTCGCGCACGATTCACATAAGTACTTTTTGAAAACTTCGTGGAATATTTTTCTGTGCTTGGATAAATGTGACTCATTTTCAAATTTCTTCTCGCTTTTGTTGCATGAGAAATCTTGGCCATTTTTGTGTATTAATTTTTGGTGCGTAAACAAACCTGATTTTTTCACAAATTTCTTCTCACACTTGTCACATGCAAAATCTTTGCGACTTTTGTGTACTGATATTTGGTGTCTACTCAAATAACTTCGGAACTCAAATTTTTCCTCGCACTTGTCGCATGAGTAATCTTTTTGTTCATTATGAACAATGTCATGTTCACTTGAATTATCTTTCGAAACGGCTTCCTTGGATTTCTCATCATTTGATTCCATCTTGGAACCTAAATTAAGCGATGTATTTTTCTATTTAGTACCACGAAAATTGATTGAATAAAATTTGTTTCGGTGTTATGACTTGTTTTATCGGGAAAGATAACTTTCAAACTAATTTGTTTTCACAACAAATATGATCAGTGTGTCGAGGGACAATGTCAAAATCGTTTATGACAATAATGTTTACAATCAAGTTACAGATTTATCTGTTTTTACACTGTCCTTACAATATTAGAACCAGTTTAACATTATTATTAGCAAAGACTTCTTCGAGGGAGTTTTTTGGTCTTTTAAGCTAAGTACTTTAAAATACTTCCTGTAACATCGGTTAAATAGATCCTTATACATATCAATGAAATGCAATAAATAATTTTAATGTTCAATTACAGGGCTGATTTTCGTCGAAAAATAAAAAACACCTTTTTTTATAAAAAAATTAAAAAAAAAAAAATAACGACAAGAAAAAAATCTCAAATGATGTCGAGTATACTCGAGGCATAAAATGAAAAGAGCCGCGCGCGATAGCTTGTTCTGAAATCCTAGATAAGGCAAATCGGAGGATTAACAAATGGCCGAGTATTCCCCCCTTTTTTTTCTTTCCTTTACTTTGTGCTTCGCCAGAAACACGATACTGCTGATTCGATTTCTCGAAATGATCATAACGAGACTAGAGGGAAGAATAAGGTATAACATAAACATATACACTACTCGGATTCCTTCTCTTTATATATATTTTTTTTCCAGAGAAAGACTGAAACGAGGGGTTAAGCATATAGACCGAGTGGAATTGGAATGAGAGAAAATAGACGACGGACCTATATGGAAGCTTTTTTTCTTTTTTCGTTCGTCTGTACACCTCTTTTATTTTCGTCGAAAATAATGTAGTATTAATGGATCTATTTCGATGTTGCGAGATAAAATCACGAGCCGAGACCAGAGACGTGGACGAAACGCGCGAAAAATAGACGGCGTGAAAATTAGTCGATGAAAATTTGATGGGGTGAAAAAAGAAAATACAGATGCCTCGACGAACGCGGAGAGCAAAAGTCTCCGTGTAATTTTCTCGAAGATTACTATCGGCCGAATTACGATCAAAAAGCTGCACGCGAGAGTGGCATTTAATTTTCAATCCTCAGGGCAGAAGCAGCAGCAGCAGCAGACGGCTATGCCGAAAATGTTGATCCGCATAAAAGTCAAGAGATAGAGAGACTATGGCGCCGCGCACAGTTCAAAAATTTCAGGAAGCCCGTAGCGCGAGCCTCGGATTATAATGCACAAAACTTGCTTCCTCTCTCTCTCTCTCTCGGGCGCGTCAGCTGTCATTAAGATGTAATAGCCCGAAATAAAAGCCCCGCGCGTAATCGTAACAAATTGAAATTAGTGCAACGCGTGATAATTATACACGTGCGCTTCCTCGGCGGCGGCGCCTTTGCAGCGCACGTACATACGTTTGGTTTATATATATCACGCGCGCGTGCGTGTATGCGCGCGGCGATGATTGTGTGTGTGTGTGTGTGCGGGGCGTGAAACTGCGCGTAGCATCTCGGAAAGCGTCGCAAGCTCGGCGGCTATGTATATGAGGTATTTTTGCATAATTACTTCGCGCCGGGACGCGCGGTAATGGCTGCGCCTCGCGCCAAGTAGAAAAGTTAAAAGTACTTTTTAGCCCCGAATATAAAGGAATAGTTATAAAGCACTGCTGAGGTCATTCGTGCGAGGAGCTATATTGCTAGTTTGACGTATTAATTCATAGTGCGTACTCTAAAAAAAAAACACAGTCGAATTACGCATGCACGACTTACTTCCGAGATGAGTTCCGTATCGTCCATCGTTGCGAGCCGATCTCTCTCTCTTCTCTTCGAACGTGTAGAAGTTGGTTATACTATTTTTGGCACTGGCAATCCTCCTGAAAGCAAATATTTTTCTTATACTTCTATTTTCGCAACCAAATTCCATGCATAATAATAAAGTTGAATCTGAAACGAGCGTGCACGAGCACTTATTGAATTGTAATTCGATATATAGTACCGGTATATCGCGAGCTCAAATGTACGTACACGCCAAGAGAATAAATTACAATACAATTGGTCGTTTCACTCGCCCGCGCGTGTATATACTTTATCAATCGGTCGGATATGTATATAAGCTCGAGCGCGCGCGTGTACTCGTATTCGATAAAAGTATCGATTTCCTTCACGGCGCGGCGAATCGACACTGCCACGCGCGTAGTGCAGAGAGAGACTACTCGAGTACACTTTATTACAATGCATATGCAAAGCTACTGCTGCTGCTCGCGAGTCGAGTAAAAAGGCATGTCTCGGAATCAAAGCAAAACTCCCACGAGAGCTTTATAACTCAACACATCGCGCGGCGCGCTATACATATATCGATAAGTTCAATGTAGCTCTTTTATTTTTGGCAGCTGCTTTTCATTCGTTTCGCTCTCTCCTGCGAGACTAGGTGTCGAAAATCGATTTTCCTCGTTCGCTCAGGGCCGTGCGCGCTTGTGAGCTACTACTATTAAAATTGCCGCACAGTAGCAGCAGCAGCAGCAGCAGCAGCAGCAGCTTCGCTTCGGCTTCTCGCTCTCCTTTCTCTGATTGTTTTCGCTAACGACGTTATATCAAATGCCTTCGCTTCTTTTGCCGCTCACCCTTCTTAGTCGTCGTAGTCGTCACCCCCATCCCCTCGAGAGTGAGCGAGCGAGCTCAATCTGCCTCTCTCACTCTCTTTCTCTGCTTCTGTCTATATAGATTTCTTTCGCTCGAGCAGATCGGAGAAAAGTTAGCTCGTCTGACTAGACGTCGACCTTATCTACTGCGGCGCTCGACGAGTCTCTCTCGCTTCTCTCTCTCTCTCTTCCGCCAGTTATAAAGCCGAGAGAGAAAGACACGACTATATACGTGGCGCGCATATTAGTAGTCTGCGCGCTGTGGACTGGGCGCGATTCGTCCTTTTTGTAATGAAGTTCTGCTGCTGGGGCATGTATAAGGAGATTTGCGTAAGGAGCGCAGACAACAATAATAAAATCGCTATTAAAATTTCTCAACCGGCCGTTTGTAACGAGAAATTATGAAGGGCGGCCCGTTCTCCGAGTCCTTGCGAGAATTTTAGGCACGCGGTAATGAGCAGCGTTGTTGTCCTGGCAGAAATATGGTACTTTAACTATTCTCTCATATTCCGCCCAGCTTGGGTAAAGAAATTGAGACTGAGGAGAAAGGGGGTGAAAAAGTTGGCCCGAAGATTCACGAGTGAACCGTGTGCAGTAAGCGCACGGGGCAATTTAAGAGATCACGAGCTGCGGCGGCGATGGTGCTGGTGGTAGCGGTGCACTTTTATGTCTGCCGTCCTTTTCTCATACTCGCTTTTTTTTTTTTCTTGGCAAAGCAAATATCTTATTTTGCGGCCTGCACGCACAGTAGAGAAAGAAAAAGATTAGTGGAAAACCACGCGAAAAGTATATTTCATTTTGCTTCCGCACGAGGCAACGTCACGGTGTACACACATTCACGTGCTTCCACTCCCCCTCTCTCTTTCTTTCCAGCAACTTTTCTTCCATTTTTATGCTCGTGGCTCGCATACACACGTATATGTAAGCCGGTGCTAGTCACGTATATTTATGGTCTCGGTTGTACTACGAGCCGGGGCTAAAAAATCGCAATGACGTTATTAACTTTTACAAACAAATTGTCCAGCCACTCGAGAGCTGTGCCCACAAAAAAGAAAGCACTCATACACAGACTCGAGAGAGAGAGAGAGAGAGAGAGAGAGAGAGAGAGAGTACGAGATCTCGTGCTTCGATAATAATTATAGGAGTTTAAGTAAAGACGATAAAAAAAAGCTGTATTCAAATCCCAGCGAGCGGGCAAAAGAGGCCGGAAGCGTTAAACGATGTCTACGATTTCATAATTAAGCCGGCCACTGCCTTATTTGCACGCTAATCCACTGGGGCACGCGCGTCGCGTGTCAATTATATATATATACCGAACGCTCGAGAAATTAAAGCTCGACTACTCGAAACAAAATGTATACCTTATAGCTGCTGTTCGGTAAGTGTAGCAGCGGCAAAACTGACAATAGAATTCGAAAGCTCGCGCAAGCTCTTGGAGGTGGCACGGCATTTATTAAACGAGTCACAGTGTAACAATAATAATGATAACGACGGCGCAACAATGGCTCAGCACGTTTTCTGCGCGTAGTCATAATAATGCACACACAAAGGGGTCTGGGAAGGACTAGTTGCGCGCCGAGACTCGCGCCTTATAAAATATATATATATAAACTCCCACCAGTTCCGCGTGTAGCAACCATCGCGCGCACAACTCGATGATTTGTGCGCGTTATTGTGTATATAATACAGCACGCGTTAGAGGCGGAAAAGGAGTTGGAAGAGCAGGCAAAAGTTCTCCCATATAGCACGCTATATATACTGCACAACGGCTATACCGGTCATATATATAATACAGAGAGAGAGAAGCGAGCGCGAGGAAAGTTTTTCCTTCCGGAAGCTCGAGCAACAGTCCGTATTATACACTTTAGGAGACTCCGCACGAGGCCCGAGCTTTAAGTGGATTAATAAAACTATTAGGTCCGACGCGGCGGCGCGGGGGCAAGAAAAAAATAACACCTATCCCCTCCCACGCACAGGAACCGTAGCAAAGTTTTTTGGTCGCGCGCGCGCGCGCTCGTGGGGGTGCACGTGGAGCGAATAATGAAAAAAATTGCATTATGCGCGCGACTCGCGATGATCGCTCGTCGGAACTGCACAGTGTCACGGGGCGAGAGGAGTTAAAATTTGATTTGCCCGTAGATGATTCCATAAATGGGCTTAAATACCAAAGAGAAGACTTTGCGATTCTATGTAATTGCCAAAGTCACGAGTGCGCGCACGTATGGTATGCTAATTGCTATTGTTTTTTCCGGTCAAACGAATAGCGATCCCGAATGAATTCGATGCTACAGTCGATTGCTCGCGCTCCGTGCCTCGTATCGAGTTTCTTCGCAACGCGTGTACAAATGAACTTTTTGAATAGCTATAGAGCGAAATTGAATTTTTCCCCTTTTTTTTCGTTTGTTTGTTCGTATGTTTTTTAAACAATGTCGAAGTTTCAGCGGTGCCCGGGTAATAACGAAAAAGAAGAGATATTCCGTTACCGAACGAGCGTAGCGCCGCTGCAATCATAGTATCTGGTAGACGTATCCTCGCGATCCATTTGATTTTCACGAACTCGTCGATTAGTTTCAAAGTTTCTCACTGTACGTGCACTTTTTTTTTCATTGTTTCGCTAACGCGTCGTACACCGATCGACGAAGGTGATCTTACCAGCGGAAAGAAAAAAAATTTGGCCAATATATTATATGTCTCGTCGTTTTAACGCTCTCGAGGAAAGACAATCATCCGTTTGTACGGGGGTGTATATAAAGGCACTACGTGTACTCATCGAGGCGGTTATAACCCGCGACCCGAGTCACGTCCCTTTATCGATTTAACGAAGAAAAGTATATATAAAAACGGAGCAGCCGGTAAAAGTAGACTCTCAGATGTATTACACACGTTACCATAGGACTATTTATATAAACGAATTCGTGAAATTTTATATCGAGCCCGATCGATTAATTATTTGCAAAGTTTTACGATGATTTTGCACACGTGGCCCATGAACATCGTACAAATATATATAATGGATATTAAGCTCAGCCTCGCGCACGATCGGCATTTAAGATCGCTCGAAAAACGCATTAGAAAAAAATAGTTAGGAAGGAATTGGAACGAAGTCAAGAGCGGCCGAACACGAGAGCTCTCGGGGAGAGATTGATAATATCTGGAAATCGATGACTTTTCCTTGGGCCGAATAGTTTCCATATAGGATGCAAAGCTCGTTTATTGGCGGCAAGAAAATCTATCCATCTTTATGTATAAGAGCTCTGATCGCCTATACCTTGAACGCATATACTTTATATTTATGCGTGCACATTTATACCGATACAATCGGTACACTCGAGCGATCCTTTGCATGCGGCATATATAAAGCGCAGCAGCAGCAGCGAGAGGAGCATTCGGTTTTAGCATGATTTACGTTTACGGTCTCGGTATATATACCGTGAATGTGCGCGCGTGTATCGCAAATATAAACTCGAGCGGCGCACGGCAGAGGATCGCTTGTGTGCGGAGGCAACTTTCCGACTCTATATTATCCTGCACTATATTCTATATAAACGATGGTCAATCGATATAAGATTCGTGTTTTGTATGCACTAGGTGAGTATAGTTGCGCTACGATATTCCGCTCGCAGATTTGTATTATTGTACTTCTTATCGTTAATGCTTGACGACATAATTACATACATTAGTGATTCTATAAAAATATCCTTATAATTCGGGGCTAAAATCGCGATTAAAATTTAACGTTAAATAGTCGTTCGAAATTGTTCTTTGAGATCCTGGAAATGTAGAAATATTCGTGAGAAATGGAAATTTTGATGGGTATTTAGTCCGTACACATATTTTTGTGCTTTAAAATATTCCATAATTGTCTTTAATAAAATCATTTAAAATTTTTCTCTTCTTGGGGACATCGAAGAGAAATACTTAAAGAAAAATTTACTAAGAGTCGAAAAAATAACATTGAAATAGTAACTTTTTGCAAATGTTAAATCAATGCACAAATTCAATTATTTATTGCTATTTATTAATGATAACATGTGAATTTTTCCATAATTTTTGATATTATCGAGTTAATTTTTTATATAATCGGGATATTAAAACCAAATTTGGCAAAATCCAAAATGATTAAAAGAAATTCTGAAAAGATGCACGTATTTTTTGAATGATTGTATAATATTTATTGTTTAATGATTATCAACAGAAGTTAGAACTAAAATTTTAATTTACTTAATTTTTGCGGATTTTTCTTAATATGTCCGAAAAAGAGGGTAAGAAAAAAGTTTTGAACAATTGCGGCAGTGTCTAACACAGAATAAGTAGTCTCATTTATACGGAAAAATGACATTTTTCTTCTTATACAACACCAACAGAGCTTTAGATAACATATACCTATCAAAATTTCCATAGTTCACCCATTTCTCAATGTTTGCGTCCACCTCGCGTGTTTGACGACAACGATTTTAAACAAAATTTTAGCCTCAAATTTTGCGCCTTGATAATTTGTAGAATTATTCATACAAACTCAAGTTAAAGCATAAAAGCAGCATCTCTTAGAATATTAGTAGCAAAATTTACTGAATGAATTTATCAGAATTTAAGCGACACGCATGTACATAGTAACTGTGTAGGAATGCGTCAGGGTAGAGGGAGGAGGAGGGGGATTTGCAAGCGAGCTATCACAGTGGCTAGATCAACGTTAAAATACATACGACTGTTGTTTTCACTCGCCAGTAAGAAATTGAAATCTTTGGTGACTGAGTTGTTTAAAAATTATATCCTTGAATTATTATATCGTATTTTTATTCATATATTTTATCTATTGATATTATTAAATCGCAATTGTGGTGTAATCGAGGTACGGTGTTGGCTACTGAGGATACTTTAACCTCAAATATTTTATCGGGTTATATTTATCTGAAATCGAAATACAGTGATGGATACTCGGAGTGTTTAACCTCAAATATTTTCTTAGTGTACATCGTGCAAAATTTCAGTGAGTACATACAACCAAGGAGGTTATGGAAAACGACAGTTACGTAGTTAGGTATGATTTTTACGTGTTATACTGCCAAGATAATTTTTTGATAAATTTCTTATTATGTTCGATTTTTTTGTTAGCGTGAAGGAAGAGCCTAGCGATACTTGGTTGAATGCAGGTGATGATTACGTTTCCGATTTTGTGGACTCTTGCAAAGCCGAAAATTTGGAAACGTTGCCGTTTCATGAATCATCGGTAAGCTCAGTTTTAAGAATTATGTTCCGTTGATTGACTATTGGAAACTATCTCACAATTTCAATTTCAGACGAAATACGTAAATAATGCTGTGGTGTTACGGGAGAGGTTAGATGAAAAAATATTCATAGATATTGAGTGCGAATATGTAAAATCTGATCTATCTTTTCTATCGACAACTATCTGCAAAACTGAGTATCAAAGTTTTCAATCTAGTGTAAATATAAAAAACGAAAATCCTATAAAAGATATTAATAAAAAGAGTCCAATAATTTTGATAATAAAAGGATTCAATTATGATAGTAATTGCCAATTAAATGTCAATCTCTGTTCAAATCCACCTGAACATAAGAATATGCTAAAATTTTTTGAGAAAACTGTTAAAAAGAAATCATTATGTATAAGAAAAACATGTCGGAAAACTGATAAAAGAGAAGAAAGTCTTGAAAAGCATAAAAATTCAATATTTGAAAGAACCAGACTGTATAAATGTAAATTTTGTAATGTATCATTTTCCGGCAAAAGTAACCTCAGAACTCATGTAAATGTATAGTACATAATCGTATCAAACCCTTTGAATGTGAAATTTGTCACAAATCATTTGGTTATCAATGCTACCTCAAACGGCACGTCAAATTAGTACATAATCTTATCAAACCCCTTCGAGTGTGACATTTGCCATAAATCATTTGGATATAAGGGTCACCTCAAAACTCACATATACACAATTCATGATCGAAGTAAACCCTTCGAATGTGACATTTGTCACAAATCATTTGGATTACAACCTGATCTCAAAAGATCAATCTCAAATGTTCACATAAATGTTGTACATAATCAGAGCAAACCCTTCGAATGTGAGATTTGTCAAAGATCATTTGGACAAAAATATGACCTTAAGCGTCACATAAATATAGTACATGATCGTATTAAACCCTTTGAGTGTGATATTTGTCACAAATCATTTGGACGTAAAGAACATCTCAAAACTCATATAAATGGAGTACATAATGGAATCCAACTATTTGAATGTGAAATTTGCCATAAATCATTTGGACGAAAAAGTGATATCAAACGCCACGTTAATACAGTACACGATCGGAGCAAACCCTTCGAGTGTGAGATTTGTCACATATCATTTGGACAAAAAAGTACCCTCAAAACTCACATAAATTCAGTGCATGAACGTATCAAACCTTTTGAGTGTGATGTATGTCAGAAATCATTTACACGCAAGTATCACATCAAATCTCATATAAATGAAGTACATATGCGTAGAAAACCCTTTGAATGTGGAATTTGTCACAAATCATTTTGTCGCAAAGATATCCTGAAAGTTCACATAAATTCAATACATATTTAATTATTTATAAGATTGTAATAAAATGTGGAAAAATGCGTTCATTCTCAAGACATTTGAACTTAATAAATGTACATTTATAAGAGTATTTTAATGTTTGAATACTTTTGGCCCAAATATCTTACAATTTTGTGAATATATTTTTTGAGTATTTTCAACTCTTATCTGTTTTGTCATGAGTGTAAAAAACTGAATCTTTAGTACATAAACTTATATGATAACAAGCCTTGGTTGTATTTTTTTGTATAATATTTTGGAGTTTTAAAAATCTTGCTCTTATCCTATATCTTAAAATGATACAAATAAATCTGAAAAAATTTACTTTTTTTTTAACGATTTCAAAACTCATTTATACTACAGCATTTTTCCGATAAGTTGATCGATTTCGAGTAATAATTAATTAAGCTTATCGAACCTTAGTTCATTTCACTTCGAGTATTCGATGTTTCAAGGCTAAAAAAAGACTCAGAAAAAAGCGTTGAATGATGTTGGCAACTATCAACATGGGATACGTAGTCATATACAAAAAAAACGCGATTTTGGTGTTTTGGAATACCCAAATATCTATGGAAAAATACCTGACAAAATGTTTTATGTTCATGCGTTTCCTAATTTTTTTTAGGATTTCAATGAATACTTATTAATTACACGCATCAAGCGAGGAAAATTTCAATCGCGATTTTCATTACCAAATCATCATCTGCGAACTTGTTTTACTGACCCAAAAAGTTAGAGTAAGAAAAAAAAAATAAATACGTAAAAATAAACAAATAAATAATCTATAGAGAAACAAGTCGACACCGAGAAAATATACCAGTCCTTGGCTGGCTCGAAGAGTGAAAACATTTCATTTCTTTCGAGCACACACGACGCACAGGCAGAGCACACTTGAGGGTTCGACTTGTACACACGCGCGCGTGTCCGTAAGTCTGTGCATGTGTACGAGTGTGGAAGCGGCAAAAATACAGCTTGAAATGGTGAACGTATTGCCGAGGATATGTCATCCATGAGTGTATACGATATACGTATAATATGTATTCCGTCGACGTCGCGAGACAGCGGCAGTAGTAGCAGCGCCGGTAGCAAGAGAACACACGACCTTTTTCCGTCAGGATTTATGATTGTGTATCTATATACATAATGTATGCGTTGAGCAGCTACGTATACACACTCACTCGCATCTACTCGGTATAATCTATTCGCGTATCGAATTTTTTTTCTACACATATACTCTCTCGTTTTGCGCGTACACACGCGCGAGAGTATCGCTTTGAGCGGTTAATTAGAACGACGACGATGACGATGATGATGGCATTGCTGTAAATTGAGTCAGTGTAAATTCTCAAGTGCTTCGCTACGTATACACCCGCGATATAATAACAAGCGCGCGCACGAGTGTGTATCCTGGCACGCGAGAGAGAATCGTAGGCGCGTTGATGTGGCGCCTCGCTCGCACATAAATTTCATCGCGGCCCCGCGTATAATTCATCATCGTCATTTGAGCAAGTGCATATAATAATAACGGAGGTATACCTGTATGCCGAGCTATGCGCGCAGCATCAAAATCGTATTACCACCCTAGCGCTCGCTCCCTCTTTATCCTATGCAAATTTGTGAAATTTCAGCTCGTTAGTCAGCGAACCACGTGTACATGTGTGTACTGCAGGTTTTGTGTTTAGGCGACTTACTCCCACCCCCCGGCGCACTTTCCAAGTTTTCGACTAAATATAGCTATAGGCGAAATGCACTGGTATATATACGCGCAGCGACGATTTATATATGCAACACATTGCCCCGCGCGAGTATTAGTGCATGCACATACGTACGTATATATATCGAGCTCGAATTGGATTTGTCAATTCGCCCCGTTACCTATATATCTCTTTTTGACCTCGCTATACTCGATCGGAATGGGCAGGAGACAAGGCTGCACTGTTTTCTGCCGCGTGCATGGTATAACTTGATTAAGGTAATTTTATTTGATTTCGTGGCCGCCAGGCCAGCTGCTATAAACAAAAGCTCCCAGCCCGAGAACTAAAGTACGCGAGCTCGTAAATATCAAGTCCTTCATTAGTGCGATGCAGCGTAGTAGTATATAGAGTAGTGGAGCAAAGTTCTCGTCCGCGGGCGATACGTTCAATTTTCTAGTCGACTATTATAATGAACTTGTTGTCAATTTTTCGCGCGCTTCTTTCACTTATCTATTCATTTATTTATTTTTTCAATTAGGAAGATCATCGATACGCGCGTCGCAATTATAAGCGAGGCATAAATTCAGCGGTGAGATCCTCGAGTGCGAAGAACGAGGCAAGAAAAAACGAACGGAGGTAGAAGGAGCGCATTAACCCCGTACGATTTTATGCTCTATACGCGCGGGCTTTGAAATCCCACTCCCAAACACTAATCCCAACGTACGCCAAGAGTTAAAAGAAAGGAGAGGGAAAAAAACTCTTAAGTTACTAATTTGCCCGGTTGCACGGGGGAAAAATTTATCGCTCGGCCAATTACGAGACGACTTCATTAGGCTAAATCCCGGCCGCGCGATCAGAGCACGCCGCATAAAACGCCGCGACGAAGCATTTCAGCGGTGTTTTGATCGTAAAAATTTAGTTTCATGCTCGGAGTTGGCCAAACGCTCTAGAGAGGAAATACAATTTTAACTGGGAAGGGCGCATATTTTGTTGACTAAAAATTCTTAACAATTTTCGTTTATTTTTAGTTATGAACGTATTACTTGTAGAATTACCGTGTAGACAATTAAGAGATTTTTTATGAATTTCCTGTTAAAATTAAGTGCATTTTAAGTGGCCTGAAAATGACACTTGCATTGTTTCAAAAAATTTAGTTTAATTATACGCAGACATTTTAATTATACCACTTTCAGCCTCCACCACTAGATGGCGAGTACCATCATTTGTAAATTTGCAAGTGGTAAAGTAAAAAAAATTGTATAAATCAAATAATCAACTAGCCGTATTTATAATTATCATTTTAATGTTCGCAATATTTATAGTCATGTATTGAAAAAAAACCTGACACTTCTGATTAGTGTATCTTACATATTAATGATCTTTTATATGGAAGAAATTTTTCCTTTGCCAAAAGCCAGCCATGAAATGTTGAATATCTCTACCAGGAAACTTTTACTTTGATAATTTTGATGATGCATCCCATAAGGTTTTGTTACCAAATATCAGTTTTTTTTTGTTCGTACACGCACTGTAATTTTACTTTGCAAATTGAGCAGTGCGTGGCGCAGCGGAGTTGAATAGCAAATAATGAGAGATGCCACGCAGTCGCGGTGGTCTAAATGTAGCTCGTTGCTCGTGCGCGACAAAGCTTACACGCGTCAGTCTATCCTCGCGATTCCTCTAACAATATCAAAACTCCGTCGCAGGCAAACACTCAATTTATAACGACGCACAGAACGAGCAAAAAAAAATGAGAGAAGAGCAACGTGCGAGAGAGTAATAATCAGTTTAGCGTCGCATGCTCTGTCTTTCAGCGACATCGGGTATAATGCGCGGCAAACCACGCGCGACTAAGTAAGAGAAAAACAATTTTCGTCCCGTTTTCAGCGAGAGTCATGTGGCGTTCGCGTTATACGAGCGAGTACCGTGCAGAGAAAAATCGAGCGCGCGCGCTCGTGCATTTTAGCCATATGGTTGCACGATGCACGCAATAAAGAAAGAGAGAGATGTAAGAAAAAGAGAAAAAACAGCGGCAGCAGCCGAACTCACTCTGCAAGCTCCAACTACATGGATTTTATCCGGAATGGCAGTTTTATACGCGCGGCGCGTGGCTCGCAGAGAACTCGCACTCGCGTAAACAAAGCAGCTATATCCATACGCGGGCATGCGTTTTTTCACATACACACACACGCACACACATGCTGTGTAACAAACGATTTTACGATGTGCTTGGAAATGAGCCAGACGCTCGAATGCTCGGATGCACTATGTATACCCGCGCTATATAGCACGCTGAGCGGGCGCCGAAAGCCGATCGAGAGGGAGAGTAACACGAGTCGTACATTATCTCGCAGGTGTTGCACTCTCTCGAGCACGAGTGCAAGGGCTACTACATCGGAATGTTCGGCTGAATGCAATGATTATTTCAGCGTGCCCTAAGCTAGCTCTATGGGAATGGTATAAATTGCTAAGCCGCTTGCGAGCGAGCGACTCGGCATGCACACATATTGAGAAAAAAGTTTCGAGTTATGAGCTACTGCAGCTTCGAGTATCTCGCACGAGCTATAAGTGTGTTTACGTAGTATTGTGTACGCCGAATCCTGCACGAATGCGATTATGAAAATCGGATTTACGTAAAAAGTTGCGTTTAGAAGTAATGAAATAACGGATGAGGCTCGTAATAATGAAATCCACTGGTGGAGATTGCGTCAAAAAGCTTCTGCAATTTTTTTTTCATAAATTGGATAAAGCTCGTGAGATGCTGCAATTGGTACAGTGATAATGAAATTCGGACGATCCTTGAAATTCGAATGATCTCTCGTCGATCAAAAAGGGAAAATAAATCTAAAAATTGTTTTTGTTTGACTGTTGTATTATTTATTTACTGAAAAAATTTAGTTATTATTCTTAGCTTTAATAAAAAAAGAAAAAAAAATTTCTAGTAGAAATGCTCGACATTAATAATGGCCTAATGACCGTAAATGACCATTTTAATTGTTTAAAAATACATTGCCAGCAATAAGCTTGTTTAATTAGCTTGTTTTTAGCGATTATTCTGTTACTATTACGTTGCAAACATTAAGAGTATTTTATTAGACCACTCTAGACCATAGTTATAATTACGACAACAGTTCTTTAAACCCTGACCGCTAGATGGCGAGTAACTCTTTTCTGTTAATCTGCAAGTTACAAAGTCAAAATGATTATATAAGTCAGAGCAAGGTTTTCAAAATATTATAAAAAGGGTAAAGGTGTTAAACCAAATTCAAATTAACAAATTCAATATGATTGACATCGTAGGATTCAAGTATGGAAAATGTAAAAAAAAACCGAAGAAAGTGTGTTTATGAAATTCATGCAAATTAACATTTACAGTCCAAACATTGTAATAGAAAAAAAGTGTAGCATTTTGTATACATTAAATGTTGAGCATATATACCAGTTGGGTCTCTATTGCGAGATTAAAGTGAGAAAATAAAATACTTCAAATGGTGGACTATACAGTCAAATTGTCTTAAAATTCAACGTTTGTATTCTCAAGCTATGCCGCGTGCCTTCGGACTAAATTATCTCGATCGGTCTCGCTGCATATTGATCGTGAATTTGATAGCCAGGTAGTGAGCTGCATTATAGATCGATGTAATTAACTCAAGCCCTATACACAGGTTGCTGTATCCCGAAGATGCATCTCGCAACGATCGCATTACATCAACGCGTTGATGCACGTTGCCGGTGATTTTTTCCGTACATTTATTCTCTTTTTTCTTATTCGATTTAATTTTTTTTTTTGTTCGAATCCGGTATCATATCCAATTACGGGCTGCTACGGCTGCTGCTGCTCGTGCATAGGTATAATGATGTCAAACAAGCCTCTCGGCTGGGTAACTATACATCCTGAGCGCATTTATAATGCATGTAACGAAGTCTTCAATTACTTCGTTACATACGTGGGTTTGCACGGGGAAATCCGATCGATCTCATTAAATTATAACAATTAATAAATCGATATACAACACAGTCGACGCGATGCAAATGTTGCATCGTGTAAAGCTTTGCAGCGAGCTTGCGATTCGATTATGTATTATTAAATCAGCTTATTATAGGCTGTTTGTTTACATTATGTCTCGCGGCACACATATACTTATTCAAAAATCGAGCTTTTCTTCGCACACTCCGCGCGCGCGCGCGTATGGAATTAAATTTTCAGGGATTCTCTCCGCGTCAACGCGTCGGAAGTCTGCCATAATTAGAAATTCTCGCGCTATTACCGTGCACGCGTGCACGGCTGCAGTTTTGCGGTCCTCGCGGAGGATGCCGAACCGCAATAGCAAGTGATTTTTTTATACGTATATGAAAAATCAACCTTCTTATGAGCTGTATCTCAAGTCAGGAACACTACATATCTATTTAGACTCGACGAGACAATGAGAAAGGGAGAAGTAAGTGGAGAGGGAGAGAGAAATCCATCGACTCCGAGCTGCCGAGGTTTGCGTCCGCAAAACACCCGAGCGAGATGGAAAGTGTCACGGATCGTTCGTCACTCCACTGCCATGTATTAGTATACAGAAATATAGATATTTCGCGTGCATATAAAGGTATAGCAGAGGTGGCTCGCTACACCACTCCGAGGAGAGAAAAGCTCTCGATGCTGCAGTGGTATGGCCTTGTGCCTCTAGAGCTTGCAACAGTAGCAACAGCAACAGCGGCAGTAGTGCGCGCGGACGGGCGTTTCAGCGTCTCAAGAGCAGAGTAGTAGCATTTCTCTATTGTTTATCTTCCGTATACGTCTCTTGGGAGCTAGAAGCTCTGCTGCGCGCTGCTGCTGCTCGACATACGCGCTGCTGCTACAGTGCCGTGGCTCTCTTTGCGTGCGGGGCTCTCTCTCTCTCTCTCTCTGTTGCTGGTGTTGCTGCTGCTGCTGCTGCAGGTCTGCGTGTAAGTATGCGAGTGTCTGTGTGCGCGTGTATGCGAGTATGGCTGATGACACTGCGCGCTTACTGGCAGCGGCGTAGAGAATCTAATTAAATGGCCTTGTGCACAATGGGGAATAGATACGTGAAAGCATGCAACACACACACACACACACACACACACACACGCACACACACACGTGCACACAGCAGTAGCAGTGCAGCGTGTCGAATACTCCCTTTATGCCGTATGATATAAACGAGAGAGAGAGAGCTGCCGACCAGAGCTCCTGCACGCTCTGCGAAGCTCGCTTATTGCTTACTTAATTAATTTCAACGGATTCGTTCGCACACACACATACACGCACAAACATTTTATATCTACGGCGCGGAAAGTTTCCACGATGTATAGTTCGTTCGTTTAACTTTTCTTTTTTCCTTTATATATCCTCCGCGCGCGCGCCCGCCCGCAAGCTTTCCCTCGCCCACGATATATGATATTATGTCCTACGTGTCCAGTACTCGTGTGAGCTCGCAGCTTCCACCTATACCTGTATATTTTTCACGATCGGACCCCGATATGGTGATTGATGTTGCGTGTAATAACCAAGCCGGCGATTACACGTTGAACGCTCCGATGACTCTTTCGTTACACTCTACGCCCGTATAAAGTATAATTTACTCGCAGCAGCAGCAGCAGCAGCAGCAGCAGTAGCAGCAACAACAGCTTGCGAGCTTATAAAGAAGAGAAAAACAATACTCTTGTGCCGTAAAAATAGCCATTGTATATGTACGTCCATTGTATATGAGAGAGAGAGCAAAGAAGAGAGAGAGCAAGAGCAATGAGCTACGGAAGGGAGGAAAACTGGACGCTCTCGCTTGCTCGCTCGCCTTCTTTCTCTTTTGTAGTACATCAGTGATGAAGGTTTGGTAAGACTCCTGAGTGAACATTTATAAAATACACCCCCTGCTGAGAGAGAAAAAGAGGCGCAGGATGTACTCCTGGTGGCTTACAAACAACGCGAGGAGCAACAAGAGAGAGAGAATTGCCTCGTAACGGAGAAGTACAGGCTTTCTCATACTTACGTGATAAGCTCTTCTGACCTTAACGAAAAATATATATGTGTGTGTGTATAACGACGCACAACTCGACTGCAGTATAATTAGGAGATCTTTTTATAATCCCGGCTTGATTAGGTGGGCGCTATCGCGGTGTGTATATAGCAATATATACCCCCATGAATTAATAGCACTTGCTTCGTTTGTACTCTCGAAAAAAATCATTCATATAATCACTGCAAAAATTTTCTACTTGAAAATTCATGTAAAATGCTGGGAGAATATTTCTAAATTAGATCATACGCGATTTCCAGTAGACCTTGATCTTTACTACTTGTCATCAAGTATCAATAATAAGAACAGTGAAATTATGATATTCTTGGTTTAAAGATTAAAGTACAGAATTTTAAATTCAATACGCTCTACCGAAATCACAATTAATTAAAAACGATGAATACTTTTAAAGCGAGTTGCAAATTTAGCGATTTGACTAAATAACGTCGCACGTTGCGAACTGCGCAAAGCGATGAATCAATTTCAACAATAGAAAATCGCTCTTAAAATGCTAAAACTTTGCCGTTTCTCTTTTGGGTCCGGCCATAGCCACCTAGAGGTAACTTATGAACTGCTGCATACCTGAAAAAAGTATTTTACATACGAGAACATCACACTTTTTTATAAGCATTTTGCGTTGCTTCTGATGCAGGTATTTTAATGAAATTTCATAAAATAACATCGGTAGTCAACTTATACTTTAATTTTAATATTAATTCTTCATTTCGTACATAAAAATCATTGGTTTTTAAGAGTATGCCTATTTGAAATTTGAATATTTCCCAAACGTCTATTGAAAGTATTTGAAACTTATGAATAATTTTCACAGTGATATGCGTAAACCGATAAATGAATTTCAAGAGTGCAGTCGTCGGGCGAGTGTGCATAATTCAAATTATATTACCACGCTTGACTAACCGTTTTTTTGAATAATGTACTGAAACCAGGCTGACACGAACAATTTGATTTTTCACTTAATTAACGAAAAATTGAATGAGCGATTGTACTTTTTCTTCATTTTTTCGCTCGATGCACGTAATTCTTGTCACGAGAATAATATGTGTTGGAAAAATCAAGTCAATCGTGCGATCCGAGGATAAATTATTATCCTCGCAGCCCTTATGCACAAATTCCCTTGCGAGACAGTGTATATTTTATATTTATATTATATATAGAGAGAGCTTTTATTTGCAGGCGCGCACGCAGCTGCTCTCTTCGGTCGCACCAGTGGCTTAGAAAACTTATTAATCGATCGTGACGTTTATAACGCGAGGAAATTTCCTCTCCGTCGCTGTAAAATCTCATGGATTTTCTCGTGGGCGACGCATTGCGCACTCACGCTGCAAAATTAATATAATCAGTGCGTAGATTACATTATATATCGAAGGGGCGAGTGAAAAAAAAATTGACGCTGCTACTTTATACATAACAATGATGATGCGGTAAAAAGCTTCGCTTCTGCTTTGTAAATATATTTCTATGTGAATCAATCGCAAGTTACTTCTTCAGATTATAACGGTCTATACATTCTACAGACCACCAGATGATAATGGTCTATACAAAAAGGAATGTTGAATTCATGTTTGTAAGCCTACTTATAAAGTTTCATATTGCAACACTTATTTTAATTTATTTGACGAATCAATGTATGAACCTTCAGTAATGATGATAAAAAAACCTTCGGTAATGAAGTAATCTTTTTTTATTCGATCATGAATATCTTCTATAATATCCGAAAATACAAATTACAAAAATCGTAATTTGCTTATTGCCGCTAGGTGGAGAGTCTTTATACCAGAAACAACTTGTCTCCGCCGAGTCATAAATCAAGGCCAGTCAAGTAAATATTTTTAGCTTTAATTCACAGATGATCATTCATCATTGAATCACGAAATGTCATATTTTTTATTAAAAATTTTTAATATTACCGAAAGATCAAAAAGAACGAAAATGTATACCCGTAGGGAGCAAAAAGGCATGAAGTTTACTTTGGCAATCTGCTTCGTAATTAAGAGAATCGTGTGGAAGGTATAATTTTAGAAAACATTTTCTTTGACTTTTTTTTTCAAGCTGCGAAACTGAGAATGAGAAAAGTCAACTACTCATCGCTGCCCTTGCGATCTTATTGCTCCCCAACGTTCTTAAATGTATTTTCAATCAAAAGCGCACTCCTTCTTTTTCCTTACATTGCTAATGGAAATACGCGTATCTGTTTCTCATACATTCATTCATGCTTTTCATGCGCAAAAAAAAAGAGTCAGCTCTGGAAGCGAGCTTGTAAAACTCTGCAAGCTCTTCCCTCTCTGACGTCACTGTCAATTTATTTTTAACTTAATAACGAATCCACAATAAAGACTGAAAGAGAGATAATATTTTTTTGTCATTTATAAATCTTATTAATTCACGCGCATTCATTCATTGAGTCATGCCTCTAAATAATTGAAGAAAGAATTCGCGTCGCTTTTGTGAAAAAGTCATTCATCGAAACACGTGCGCTTGATCGCCCCTGCTGGATCAAAAACTCATTTGTAAATTTTCATCCTCGCTATTATTAGATTATGAAAATATGTATCGCGCAGAGGCAGCCCATCCTCAGAACTCGACAAGACTCTGTTTTTCTCGGTCCGATATTTTCTCTCTCGTCTATAGGTATATACCTACGTATATAAACGGGCATATATAACCTCATAATTTCTCTCGAGCTTGCGGTGCTCTGCCGCTGCTGCTGCTGCTACATCGCATGGCAGGTGTTATTTCAACACGTTGCCGGGGATCTAGTCGGATATCCGCCGAAGGAATATATCGCGTGTAAATTCGCGGTCGACCGTCAGCGTCTGCGTACCGCTATCGTATACACGTACATATATATACAAATAAACACGACACGATTAATCTAGCCGAGCGATTTTTTCCGTCTCTCTTTACTTTTCGAGCCCTATCCGCATTCGGTTGTAAATATATTTCACGTGTTTCACGTAGGAATCGCACACTCTGGTTTTTGATCGTTAGTCGAACGCGCACCCGGACCGATCTTGCCAAGTGGGGTATACACGTTTCTACGAGTCTTTTTTCCTTCGTCTTCTTTTCCGAGTGTGGTATGTGTGTACTTACTCACGGGCTATATAACGTCGCGCCGAGCGGGGCACGTATGGGCGCTCTTTATACGAGCATTCGATGAGAGACGAGCATACGAATGCGTGTAATATACGAGGCCTACTCCAGTGCGTTTATTATATTGAGCAGAAGCTCGAATAAAAATGGTTTTTATTTTTTTCTCCTTCTTTTCCTTCGTCTTTTATATTACACGCTTTCTCGGGTTTTCAGGTGGCTCTCTCTCTCTTCTTATGCTTGCGCGTGTGCGCTTACGTTTTCCATCAAACTTTTACGGGCTAATACATTATTATCATAATGCCCCAAGCCTTTACTTCCGATAATATCATCTTTTCAAAAGTCTGCAAAAAATAAAATATGACACTCAACGCCAGGGTAATGCAAGAGCTGCATGAAGCGAAGGGAGGAAAATAATAAGGAGGCATTTTCTCATCTTATAACCTTATCAAATCGTATTTTTCATTTTTTTTCTTTTTTCCGGCTCCAAGATATGCCAGAATGAAGAATATGCACGCGCTCGGGCTGTTCGCACGGAGTATATCAAGTCGGAGCGGCCCGCGCGCAAAACCGCACCAACCGTATAGTAATAAACTGTCGACGACGACGACGACGACGAGTAAATTAGGATGAATGTTGAAAAGTTCATAAATCGCATATTTTGCCGTCGAGATAATAATTGTCAACGAGGCAGGGAGAATGAATTAATAATTGCCCAAAAAACGTATACGTGGGTCGCTTAAAAAAAACTCGCGCGTGCACGTGTATCGCGCGTATAAATGCACGCGCGCATCGAATATAAATCGTTTAAATCGTAAAACCTCGAGAGCACGAATGCGTTTACTTTCCCCCCCGTCTCCCGCTGAATCGAAAATAGCATCCATAAAAATATTTACGTTTCATTTCGTTCAATAAACGATAAGTCGGGCTTTAATAGCGATCGAGATCGCGCAGCAGCGCAGCCTGCTCGCTGCAGATATATATATATGCGAAAATAAATTAATTTGTATCGACTTATAACCATTATGTAGCGATTAAGCGTGTGTTTCGGAGCGCGCAGCTCGTGGCTGGTTTATATTCATCTGCAGCAGAAAAAAAACAAAAAAAAAACAGAGAAAAACGACGGAATTATTATATCGTTTCATCGGGCGTTTAGTCGCTAGACGCGCGAATACATTTGACCTGTCAAGCCAATCAGCGTCGAGAAATATATAGCCTACGTTTGCGTGCAGAGTAATGATATGAGAAAAACAGCTCTCTCTCTCTGCGCGCATCAAAGAGCCCCCAACATTCATCATAGAGAAATACTGTTCTAAATATACTTGTCCCGCAATGCCAGTAAGTTTCAACACTTTTACTCCATACGTATATGAGTAAGTGTGTGCTCGCGCGCACGTACGGGCGTACGTGTGATGTTGTACGCGCTGCACACTGACATCGACACGCACACACCCGCGCACTCGTATACACAGGCGTCCATTGAATCTGTGCCAGAGTTTGCATCGAAATTTTCCGCTCGCTCGCGCGACACCGTTTTTCGAACGAAAGTGTATTTTTCTTCTTCTATCATTTTTCTCTTGTGCAGCTTTTTTTTCGTCGCGCGCAAGTTGCCGAGGGAAAAAAGCGCGAAGCTAAACGAGCGCGTATTCTTCGACTGGTGCAAGCTCGACTGTTGGCCGGTATATGGTACGCTTTTAAAAATATTTATAAGTATTTCGGATTTAAATTAAATAAAATTATCCTTGATGCTTGTACGTAGAAAAGAATTTAATTGCGTCACGTCCGATATCTTTGCGAACGGGTAGTCAAACCCGTGCTTTAACTTATACAATTATTTTGGATTGTTTACTTGCAGATTTACAGACAAAGGTACACGTCATCTAGTAGTGATGATTGAATGTTCATGAATTTTTTAAGCAATTTTAGTTCAAATGTTTATATTTTAGTATAGTATTTTAAATCATTACTGTTAATTTTGAATTAAAGTTTATGAAAAAAAAAAAAAAAAAAAAACAGTGATGATATATTAATTTTCAACGAAGATTTCAAGTAAAAGTATCTTAAATAAAATTCAATATCGTTTACTTTAATCTTAATATATAATTTTACACTAAATCTACATTATATTCATGTTTTTTTCTTAACAGTGTATGCATAACTCGGCACACTGGTACAACTCCGAACGTTTAATTAACTTTCCGTTAAAACTTGCACTGGCGCATGTTTACCCTGTAAGTTGCGCACTCGTTACATACAGCAAACAGCAGAATGTACATGCACGATCGTGCATGGCTCGCGCCCAAGTTTTCATTAAGAAAGTTACACACGAAAAAAAAAGAAGTACCTATTTTTATTAAATTTCATATATTTCAGTGTATGCACGCGAGCGTCGGTGCGAGATCATCATTCATTAATATATTTTTTCCGTTGAATAAAAGAACACACGCCAGCTGCTGCTGCTGTTTCGCGCGACCCGCAAAACGCTCGAGCTTTTTTTCCCACCGCTGAATTTCTCACTTTTTCGCGCACTTGTATACACGATGACACACATACTCTTCATGTATACTTTAACGCGAGCAAAACGTGTATGTATGTACGAATGTACGCACCGATCGTCGAAGCGCCTACTCGTACAAGTCTATTACGACTAATATACCCGCGTGCGGATGTCTTTCAGCGCTTGGCAAGTAGCAGCAGCAGTAGTAGTGGTAGTAGTAGTAACTCGTCGCTCGTTACACGCGTGCGTATATCTCGTGAATTATATATCACATTGTGTGCGTGGGTGTGTAAAGCACAACAGACGCCGTTACTTCATTTGCATGCCGAGGGCGCGATTATTACATTATATTACTCGCGGCGTTGAACGATGATGTGCGGAAATCGCGTCGTTGTTCGTGTAGTACTACACCAGCCCTCCCTCGACTATTTACATGCGCCATGTAAGGCGCCGACACAACAGCCAACGCGAATTGCTTGAGTTATATGTTATTATTTAAGGCACGTCAGACGTCTGAGAAACGCCGCAGTATTGCCCTGAGGGACTCTGGGCTGCTTCTACTGCTGCTGCTGCTACTGTTGTACGTGTGTGTATTTAGGTGTTAAGGTAAATAAAAAAGGGATTACGCGAGATATGGATGTGGGGTAGCTCTCGACGACCCCTCCTGATCTACGTGCGCACATATAATAAAGTACGGGCATCGACGCTTTGATTTGTGGTATAGTAGTTTTCGCTCGAGCTCTATACACCGCTTAACTGCCTTTTCATGCGTTTTATACTTTAGCCAGCTCTCTTGCACGGGTCGCTCGAAGCCGCGAGAAAAGCCCAGGGTATTTATCCAACTAATATTTCTTCGCGCTGCAAGAACGAGAGAGAGAATAATGACTGCGGGCGAGCTCTGGGCGCTATATATATTCGCCCGAGGATTCCCGAGGAAATCTATTAGTTATATTATTCCGCGCCACCAGCTGCAGCCACGAGCATCTATTTTTCAGGATGCACGATACACGTATATAGTCGGTATATTACGTACAATGATACCAATTGTGCGCTTCCATGGTTTAACTAACGAACGCGTCGATCGATCGTGAAAAAATAAAAAAAGCGCATCGATCGAGCGTCCAAGCGATCAAACTACTATACCGCGAATTTACATTTCACGCGGCTGACCGTACTATATATAAATGCAATGTATACACATATCGGACGTACGCGCGCAAATGGCACGCGAATAAGCTTTCGAAGGTCTCTCGGAGGAGACACACACACACACACACATATGCACACATGATACCTATATATAGAGCTTGGACAAATATTTGTCTAGATCTGCCCATATTATAAGCGCACGAAGGCGCGCGTGGCCGTTGTCGAGTTGTGACATACAACCCGCGGAAATGTTTAATATATGCACACACACACATATAGAGCGGACTCGACGATGCAGCGAAACAAACAGCTCGCTTTTGCGCCCGCGACGTTATACTTTATATATAGTGTGTAGTATAGCAGCAGCAGCGAAACTTTTCTGTGCACCCTCTTACACGACTACACCTGGACTCGCGCGATCGATTCGGAAAAGTTCGCGACTACCTATGAATGCACGTGTGTGTGCGTCTGTATATGTATGTTTGCGCGCCTCCCGTCGCGTCTCTTTGACGCTGTAGTGGTAGTACAATCGCCACGCGCTTTTTTCTTTTTTTTTCGTTTTTTTCTTTCTTCATCGAAGAGGGGAAAAACTTTTATATACAGTCATAAAACTCGACTGTCCTGTTGATCTTGTTGCTTATTTCGCATCGCGAAACTAGGGATGATCGTCGGAATTGTATTATTGTGCAAAAATTTGCCAAGAAAAAGTGAGGAAATATTCATCATCGTTAAAGGCGATAATTTGGCAGCGAAATCCGCGCGATTCGCAGTGCAGTTTTTGTTGTTTTTTTTCTTTGCTGATCCAAGTCGTTGAGTATATCTTGTGTCTATTATACATCGCTAAGGAAACGCTTTAAGCTACATCGTACAGGAACAAAAAAAATTGCGTATATTATTCGTAAATTAAAAACGCACAGAGTATAATAATAAATTTCTTTACTCGTCGTCGTCGACGACGACGAAGAAAGCAACGCGTCCCGCGTATAATATATCCCAGCGCGAGCCCGCGGGGCTGGGTAATGTGCACAGCCATCTCTCTTTCTCTCTTTGCGCGCGCGCGAGCGTATGAAAAATGTGAAAAGATGGAATACTATCGTCATTGCGCATTTTTATTACGGTTATTATATATATATGGAGCCATGTGCAGCTTTCGCTATGTACTTAGAGCGCAAGAAGAAAAAAGAGGAGCTGGGTACTAGCGCGGCTATATTAGCGAAAATTCACTGCGTGGCATCGAGCGACAAAAAAAGTGAAGCAATGGATGATTATTATCCGGGGAAAAATTACACGACCGATCGATCGAAATGCCGAGAGAGATATTCGCGACGTATTGGACATTAATTTTATTTTGGCGGTGGCTTCGATGAGCAATAATGCGTTTATTTTCGCAGAAGCGCAACGAGAATAAACTTATGAGAATCATCGGGACAGTCGAACAGCGCGATACCGATGATTCATTCACTATTTCAATCGCGTTTTTATATGCTTATCTTCCTTCACTTTTGCGCCCAATGAACATATAAATTACCATTCAAATTTAAAACGTTTTGAAGTACATTGTCGTAAATTAAACGTGAATCAAAAATACTGAAAATAACAATTTAATCATTGAACAAGATTTGAGCTCTACCGCTAGATGGCTCGAGTACCATTATCTGTAAATCTGCAAGTGGCAAAGTAAAAATAGCTGTATGTCTAACCCAGTTACAACTACAATTCGTGTATACAAACGTAAACTTCGATGGATAATTGGCGATCGCGAGCCCGGCGACACGCGCCGAAAGATACAATAAACGAAATCTCTGTGCGCGAGCTCGATACGAGCTTTCGAAAAATCGAGCGCCTAAAAAAACTTGACAATATTATTGTGATATTTATATATATATTAGCCAGCGCGTGCAACATCGATCGAGTGGGTGTATATAAACTCGTCTTGAAAAGTAGTACACGAGAGCAGTGTCGTCGTCGCCGTCGTCGTCGTCGTTGACATCAAGTGCTGCAACAAGCCCTATTTGTCTCGGATGAATTTGCACACGTGAAATTTGTATAAGAGAATACAAACCGAGCGACAAGCTCTTATTTGCCATACCCTCGAGCAACAAGACACCATCTCTCTTTCTCTTTTGTCAATGTATACTTACTGCACTGCCGCATACAAAGATGCATACAAACGAACCGACGCTTTTTCATTTACCCCGTATCTGTTATTTCGCGCGCAGATAAGAAAAAATTTTCAGGAAAAAAGTCAGAAACATATAGACGCCTCATTAACGTACTGTGCATTACTGTAGATGCGTGCGTACGTATCATCGACGAAATTGTACCACGAGCATAATCCCGACACGATAATCCTTCTCATAAAAAGACACCGCGCGCCAGCTTATTGAAATGGCGGCCGAGCAATAACAAAAAAAGAAAAAGTAGGTAAAAAAGTGCAATGTTGGTAAAAGGCGGTTTACCGATGTATAATGTCAAACGGCTTAACTCATTTTACGACGTGCAGGCATAAATTTGCTCACTCTTGTCAATACCCGTCTGCGCGACGTATATACACGATATATGGTACACACGTGAATGTGTGTGTGTGTGTGTGTTTGTGTATGTATTTGTGTGTGTAAGCTAGCGTTAAAACTGAAGCATCGATCGCCCACATTGCCAAAGGGGCGAGGCTCTCTCTCTCTTGTATTATCGCGTACCCACTATATGCTACGCTGCTCTCTGCTGCCGTACACTGTCTTGCGACTATTACATACACGATATGTGTGTGTGTGTGCGTGTTATCGTCGCCGGTGTACTAGGAAAACCCCTTGTGCTCTCATGGTCGGTTGATTATAGGCTGCGGGGCTAAAGCAAAGATAAAGACGATGCATTAAAAAAAAAAAGGAAGAAAAAAAGGAACAAAAATTAATGACTCGACGAGCGCGTAAAAAAATTTTTAAACGACGACGTACGCGCGAAAAAAATTTACCGCGATCGTTCGATGATGACGATGATGATGATCGTGAAATTTCGTAAGTGTACATTCGCTCATTTGCAAGAGCATACGTTGCATCGCGTAGAGTATTTATTCTCATCTTTATTTTCGTTTCGAAAACGTTTAAAGCTCGGGAACGGGACAACGTTTACAAGAAATAATTTTGCAAAGTGCGTTCGGCGGTGGGTTCGAGCGCCTGAAACGCGCCCGACGCGACGCGACACTCTCGAATTCATGTCAGTGGAGCAAAATTGGAATGAGAGAGAGAAAGAGAGAGTGAAAGAGATGGAAAATCGACAAAAAATGCACACGACACGTTTATGGCTACACACAGCAGACTCTTGTCGCTCGAGCTTATATACATTCGCTCGCTCGCGCACCGCCTCAATCCATCGAACGACGTGTAGTCTAAGACTTTAAATTTTTTTTCCTCTCGACTATCGGAGAGGACACATTTGCTCGCAAACGCGTAGGAGAGAGACAAAAGAGCGAGGAGATCGAAAGCCACGAGTGTCGAGACGAATGACGATGTTTTCGTGCCGCCGCATAACCTGTCCCGCTTATACATCGACCTATTATGGGAAAAAGCTTCTTCTTCTTCTTCTCCTCGTTGGCGCGAGCCGCATCCCCTTGTATTCACGAAGAAAGAAAGATAGAGAGAGCAACGCGACGTGTGGATATTATTACTTTTTTTTCCACCTCGACAGAATGTATCGACTCCGACGTCGTGCAGAGCAAAGGCGATTTTTTCTATCTGTTTTAAATTTTTCTTTAACGACGACAAGATTCTTTGTCGCAGTTTTCAAGTGCCAAAGTCGTTTGTCTGGATTAATTTGTTTTATTTTTTTTTAGTTTTTGAGTCGTTTACGCAGTGTGTGCAATGGAAATAGATTTATCCGGGAAAAATTCGATACTTTACGTAAGAAAAGATTAATTCGAGAATTGATCGGATAGTGGTTCATGAGAGACCCTGAACACCAATACGTACTTTTTAAGATCCGATGAATTTTTCATAATTTGTTTATTTTCCAAAAATTAGTCAAAAAAATGATGTAGATCTGCGCGACTATTATAAACACTCGAGTTTATTGACACGAATATTTATAGATGTACACGCGACGACGTATAGATCGCGAAGCACAAGATATATATACAACTCGACGTCGACTTTTACGCACGACTAAACGCTCGCCTCCGTCAGTACGGCGAATCTTTTCGACGTTTTCGGAATAACGTTAGACTCGTTACGATACAGCTGGATAGACGCGTGCGCGAGCAAGCAAATATTGTTCAAACTCGTGCGTAAACCACACGTAAGGTGCGCCCGAGCGATATTATATATAATATGCATTTTGACGCTTAAGCGTGCTAACGCGCGCGTGCGTGTGTATACGCGTGGAAAGCTCGCGGGCTTTCACGCGCTAAACTTTTGGCTTTTTTAACTTTTACAAACGCGGAGACGTTCAATTTTCGCATGAGCGGCGGTCTCGCTACTCGCAGCTTTATCTCTCTTGGTGCGCGACTGCACGCCACATATTTAAACGTGCTTGTATGAGCAGCTCTATCAAAAAATCCTTCAAAACCTTTCTCTGACCTTTTTCTCGGTTTTAAGACATTGAGTGTCTAAAGAAAAATCGACTAGGATATTGATCAAATCAAATTCAAACCAATTACTTAATCGATAAAGAACTAATAATTTTGATAAGAAAGGGATTCGATTATCGTAATGATCGTCAATTTCAAATTAATTCTCAATTGAAGTTTAAAGAATCCAAAGAGATGCAAACATTTCAAATAACTTCCCACAACAAATCATTCTGTAAGTATAAACTAAACCAAAAAACTTATAAAGGAGAAACGAGACTAAATGTACGTATAAAAGCGACACAAAACGGCACTGGACTATATGAATGTGAAATTTGTTATAAATCATTTTCATACAAAAGTGACCTCAGTAAGCACATAAGTACAGTACATGATCACAGCAAACTTTTCGAATGTGAAATATGTCACAAATCATTTAGACTACAAAAATATCTTAAAGCGCACATAAATACAATACATGTTCAGAGCAAATTCTTCGAATGTGACATTCGTCTTAAGCCATATACCCGCAAGCAACACCTCAAGATGCACATAAATGCTGTACATAATCAGAGCAAACCCTTTGAATGTGGGATTTGTCACAAATCATTTAGATATAAATATTACATCAAAAATCACATAAATGCAGTTCATTATCGTAGTAAACCCTTCGAATGTCAGATTTGTCACAAATCATTTGGACATAAACCTAATCTTCAGCGTCACATAAATGTAGTACATAATTGGAACAAACCCTTCAAATGCGATATTTATCGCATATCATTTGGTGACAAAGGTGATCACGATCGGAGCAAATCCTTCGAGTGTGAAATTTGTCACAAATCATTTGGACAAAAAAGTACCCTCAGAAGACACTTAAATACAGTACATGATCGTAGCAAACCCTTTAAGTGTGATATTTGTCACAAATTATTTAGCCTCAAATATTACCTCAATAATCACATGAGTGCAGTACATAATCGGAACAAACCCTTCGAATGTGAAATTTGTCACAAATCATTTTCATTCAAGAGCCATCTCAATATACACGTAAATACAGTACATAATTGGAGCAAACCGTTTGAATGTCAGATTTGTCATAAATTATTTGGACAAAAAAGTACCCTCAGAAGACACTTAAATACAGTACATGATCGTAGCAAACCCTTTAAGTGTAATATTTGTCACAAATCATTTGGACTTCAAAGTATCTCAATAGGCACATAAATACAGTGCATAATCATATCAAACCCTTTGAATGTGAAATTGTCACAAATCATATGGTTGCAAAGATACCCTTGAATCTCACATAGATTAATTTCATGATAGCTATATCTAGCATTTCGCTATTTGAGGATTATTAATATTTGCACTTATATGCAACATGTTTAAAAACTTTTGATAAATTTGTCGAAAAAAACTTTAGATTATTTTTTTGTTATTAGTTTGATTATAGCTGTGAAAGAGCTCTATCTTTTGTACACAAAGTAATATATTAAATAAAATGCCTTTGACGTGTTTTTTCAAACATTTTAGATTTTTGTAATTCTTGTCTTAATCCTACATTCCTACAGTTATTTGCAACAATCTGAAAAAAATCACACATATTTTTTTGTATAATTTTGAACCCGTATGATTTTATAATATTTTACCATCCAGTTGATGCTTGTAGAGTAAAAAATAATTTATTTTGTCCATCAATAGTTCAATAATTACTGAAATGGAGGATCAGTTGTAAGTATTTGGTTTTAAAGCCAAAAAGAGAGTCTGAGAAAAGTTTCCATTGAATTGGGCAATGTCAAACAATTTCAATCTGTAATATAATATACAAGAAAATACGATTTTCGATCCACTAGAAATAGAGATAGCTACCCACAAAATACTCGTACATAAAATAATTTACTCATTTTCAAACGTTTTTGGGCTTTCCATCAAAAATTATCTGCGCCCATTACCCGCGTCAAAGACAAAAATTTCAATGGCAAGCATATCCTTGTATTTCATTCAAAATTTTTGATAGATCTGCTCGTATGTAGCGTGCGTATGTAACGAAAGATTATTTCGAACGTCCGCAGTGTACACGCCAATAATGCACGCGTCCATCGGAGATGATTACGTTTCTTCTTCTTTTTTACGCGCTTCCAAGTTTCTTTCCCTTTCTCTCCTCTCTCTCTCGTTCTCGGTGCTGCTGGACGAAAATAACAACCACGAAGCTTTCATCGCAATACGCGCGTTTCTCGATCGATGCCTGTAGCATACGCGCAAGCTCGTATAACACAGAAGCGCGTATTATACGGGTTACAGAGCGTGAAAAAATGTAATAACAAGCAAAAATCTCTGCCAGCGCGTGAGATAAAGAGGAAAAAAGGAGAAAAAAACCCGAGGTCCCGAGGCTCGCGCTTAGGGCAGCTGCTGATAATAACAATTATAGCGCCACTTCATAATAACTCGTCTCTCGCTACCGTATGTGTGCGCGCGTGTGTGCTTTTTATCGCATTATCTCGCGAGAGTGTACTATGTACAAGTACGCGCGCGTGCGTATACATTCAAAGTACAATTTAATATAATTATTCACTTTGACAATGTTACATATACGCGAGCTACATACATTATGTATATGCGCGTAGCTCGTGTTTAAGCTCGACGACAGGCCAATCTCTCTGCAACAGCAGCATATATATGTAGCAGCAACGCGGCAGTCAAGTGTAGACGCGCGCGGCTCGCTCGCGGTATTATATCAAAGCTCGCGCAGAGCAGTTCAAAACGTATATCGTGTGTAGTATGTGAGCGCGTACGTAGATATACGTAATACACGCGCTACATTATAGACATGAAAGCGATTTAGCTCCATGTCGAGCCATTTAACACGTGTCACTTTACGCGCTGCAGCTCACTCATTCGCGCTATACGCGGCGGACCCGACGAGCCGTGTGTGCAGGCCGACGCACACTGCACACACACACACACACACGCGTAATATAACTGCGCCTATATACGTTATGTTATATTGGCAGCTGCCGCGACTACAACTGTTTTAGATATAATATGCCCCCCCCACGAGCTTACACAGCTCTGACACTGTACTCTCGCTTATGATGCTTACACGCAAAAGCACGAGAGAGCTCTCGTATGTGCAAGCACGTACATGGACGAAAGATGACGAACTCTCAGTCTGGAGCTCTTGTGTATAATTACGATGAGCGTGCGTCACTGCGGGTATCGAGTTTTGCACGTCGATTTATTCTTTCTATTATTTTCTTTTCATGCATTTTCGTCACCTACTTATGCAGACGGACTAATATCGAGCCTCTAGATCATTGCATCCAAAGAAAACTAAATGAGGTAGCTGTCGTATTATATCCACACACCGCTATAACGTTCAGCACGATACTCGTGCTCTATCTATCGAGCTGTTTGAAAGCTTTGTTCAGTCGTCGAGACAAACGCGCACAAACGCGAAAGCACCAAGAAGCTCTCCTCTCTTAGACTCTCGTATAATGGCCAAGCACATCTTCGGCCGTTCAGTATTATTATTATCCCTACCGCCGCGCTGCACGACGTATACAATACATATAGCCGCAGCTATTTATTAAGGACTCGGGCGCGGCGGCGGCAACGGCAGCGCTATAATTGCTCCCGCCGCGTACGAGCTTATATATATTACGTACCGTACTACTACGAGCTGCGTGGGCGGCTGCTGCTCTCACGAAGCAATATAACGTTATGTCGGGTTCGAAGCTGCTGCTGCTGCTGCTGCCCTTATGATTCAGCGAAATTTCAGAAAGAATTTATCGTATATACAAATGTATATGATTTTATGATATACTCGCAGCAACGAGCGCTAATTAGGGTGGACCATCAGCCGACTCGAGTTTCGCGAGTAAATAATTATTACTTCTTATCCGTAAACAAATACTTCGTATTTACCGTTGTAAAACAGTAAACAGTAGCTCGAGACGATTTGTAAAAATCAATTCGACTTTTTGCGCATACGTTTTTATTATTCACTTGTGCGGGCGAGCTAAGCGTGCTGCCGTGCAGCTTTACGAAGCCGCGCAGTATATTTTCTGCGCGAGACTTACAGTCGGTCACAAATCACTCACAACGAATTTAAGCAAAACACTATAGCGCGCGTTGTACTGCTGCCGTTGGCCTCCCGAAAATAAATTGCCAGCCAATTAAAAAGCCATCTCGCGCCGCCGCCTCTATGTGTGTGTTTCGTATACATACTCACACGGCGTACGGTCATTTTTCTTTCGAGGCTCGCGCGTGCAAATATCTGCCTCGTTCATCGCAGTCTCGCGGGATAATTCAAGTGCCCGTTTCGCGCGCGATTATCGTTAATTTTCGGCCGAATGAATGCGGAGTTTCGAAACGAAAAAAGGGCACTGGGACTTATGGGGCCGATTCAATAAGAGCTCGATTTCGTAAGTCTTTTGAGCTGCAACTACGGTATGTAAGACTTTTAATGCGTATAGCGTTCGAGTTTTCGTATGAATTACTTTGTATTTCTTGAAAGCAACGAAACATGTTTTTCAGAAAAATGAGTACACCGACGATAAGATTGCAGTTATGAGTCAAATGTCAAAAAAGAGGACTCATATTTTCTTGGACGCAAATAAATGTACACCGAGCATGATTAGCCCATTCGTATAACTGGAATTGTTTTTATCGTTATGATAAAAATAAGTAAGCAACTGTTGTGTTAATATGCAAGTCAAATATTGTAATGCGCGTCTTACAGCTTTTGGCACGCGCGAATATGTAAACGCGATAAAAAAAAGGCACAAAACTTCGTAACGTAAAAAATCAGCTGGGCTAGACACACGAGAACATTGTATACGATTATAAAATATTTAATGTATCCACGCCAGTTTCCCAATCAATTATATCGATAAATTGTAACTTGTCATAATATCTTTTATTAAAACGTCGCGACGATATTTTCAAAACTATAAATTCGAGAATCTCCGAATATATAGCACTTGTCACACTAACAAATTTTACTCCACAAACAGCTTGTCCGATTCCCAAATAATCGTATAATTTTCTCGCAATATTCACCCAGAGCCATAAACTATGACGGTTTCCGCTCGGTCGGCTAACGCAATAAATTCATTTGGATAATTCAGCTGAGCGCTCGTGTACGCGCCATTATTCAGCTCTGTGCTATAGCGCCGCGCGCGCGCGCGCTAAATTTTGGGGGACAATCGCACAAGAGAGCTTGCAAGCTCCCCGAGAAAGAATCACGAGAGCAAGGTGAAGAGGAGCACGGCTCAGCCCGACGAGCCTCACCTAATCAGAAACTCTCGAAACTTTGCTTTTGGGCACGGATAAGCGTTACGTACATTAGGATAGAGCTATATAAGAATTTCCATTCTCGCAAGCTCCGCGTATAATACGCCTGTATATAGTACGGGGTAATATATACATCAAGCCGTGCGCGCGCGCGCGCGCGTGCCCCGTTTATGGTGGTGGTTTGGGCGTTAAGGTATTATAAGCTTGCGAGCGAAACTTTCTGCCGAATATAATATAATGATGTATGTATAATGCGTAAACGTGTGCGAATTCGCAAAACTCACCTTCGCTCTTTTATACGTTCGCAATATGTACGCAACTGCACAAAGTGTCTAATTAAGACGGAGAAAATATGCCGATATTCGAGGATTAATTAAACACACTGGCAGCGGGGGGGCGCGGTACGGAGCTCGTGCGAGCATATAGAGTAGCAGCAGTGCACCACCACCGCGAGAGAAAAGCCGATAGACACCTGTGGATTTGCACAGCGGCGCAACATCGGCCAGACCCTCTCTCGTTCGCTCGCTGCTGCCGTGGATCGTCGCTGCTTCGAGTCGGGGGCTTGTTTGTTGCTTTTTTTTTCGTGTAAACGCCCACTACTACTGCTACTACGGAGCGTCAGCGTTTTTTTGCCCCGCTGCACACATCGATGTATATTCACACGCGCGCGCACACGCTGCGGATCAATGTAATCTTATTGTTCTCGAGCGACGGAGATGACACAGTAAAAGTCCGCGCGTGCCGTCGTAATTGGTTTTTGCGCCCTGCAGCGGCTGCTGCGCTGCTGGATCCGCGACAGCGCGCGATCGCATATTTTTTCTTTTCCCTGCTTTGTAAATGTAATAATATCGTCGCGTCAAGTCAATCGTTTCATCCTCGCGATCCTCGCGACACAAATGGCACACGACACGACTCGCGCGATTCTTGAATCAAACTTTCATCGCGGCCGATCGATCGCACTCGAAACACATAACATTTGTTATTTTCGATCGAACCAGCGTGGGAGAAAATTTTGTGCAACACCACAGTACGAGAAGATTGTCAACGAATGTAAGGAAAAAAGTTGAAGCACCTGGTCAGAAGCGATCTACCGAACGCCCGGTAGACTACTAACTCGACCCGATCGCGCTCCGCGCGTTCTGCCGAAAGCCAGTGAGAGAGAAGCTCACCGCGCGCGCCTCTCTCTCTCTCTCGGCAACAAGCGCGAGCGGGAAAAGTGTGCGCGCGCGCCGCACGTATATGTATATAATACGACGATATATAGATAGCGGCCACGCAAGCTCGCAAGTCAGCAAGTCGGTAGCGAGCTTTTGTGTACACACTTTTCGTGTACGGCGCGTAAAACGACGATGCACGAATGAGTCCCAAAAATGCAGTGCCAGCATGATCATCAGCCAATAGTTGTAAGGGTTTTTTTATGCTCTCGCCAGTTTTATTTTTAGTTTTTGGCTTTCACATCGAGACAAGGTGAAATTCTGATTTTATATCTTGAGTCATTGGGCTTTACTTAAAAGTAAGCTTTTGTAATTCGGCTAAATATGGATATCGATGAGAAGCAAAGTAGACTCAGGCCGAAACATTAAAGGTTCTTTGATTTTATTATTTATATCGTCACAAAATGAAAACTATTGAATCATATTTTAAAATAAATTTAAAAAGTTACTATTCGTGTAGTGTATCACAACATTTTTCCGTCTAATCCAAACCTCAACTTAATAAAAAATTATAGATGCTGCTTAACAAATAAAATTTATCAAAGATTATAAAAATCTATGTAAAAATGACTCAAAAATTTTGATTGATTTTTTCGTCAATATATTAAACGTTAATTGCATAAAGTTCAAATAAAAAAATCGTCGACGAAAATATTTCATACGCGCGTTTGGCATCAACAGGAAACAGGAGATTATTAAATTTTAATTTAAACTTACTACAATAACCAAAAATTTAATTAAAAAATTACGAAAATTGCTTGTTATAAGCGTAAAATGTTTCAATTTTTCGCGCCTAACTCGAATAGGACAATCTGGTAACTTGCGGAGAATAGTTTTCAAAAGCTGCGCGTTACCTGTACTCGGTAAGGATAGACTTATAGTATCATGCAGTCAAGTACGTTTTCTGCATGTCCGATACTATCGATTCGTGAAAAAATACTACATTTTTTATTTTTTCTGGACAGTCTAGATGTGCATACGAATTTTCGCGGATCTCCTAGCAGTAAATACACGATTTCTTCGTGTTACAGATTCAAAAAAAGTTGGCTTCAGTTTTAAAATGAAAAAATGTATTAAAAAGATGCTCTTAATGTTATACCTATATCTTTACATCCTAAAAAAATAAAGCTATTTAAAGTTATAAAATCTATAAACCTCATAATTTATTTATACTAAAAAAAAATATTTTTTAAAAATTGATTTGTTTTTAATAACGCTTTTTCCAATTGGAAATTGGTTTAATGCATGGTAATTGTTTGCCAGCGTCTATCAATATAACCGCAATTAACAAAGAAGTCAACTAAAATTTTTGGGTAACGATGATATCGGCTTCAAATGCTGTAATTAATAATTTATCAACGTTTAAAGAATTGACATATCTGGTAATAATTACTTGCTCTCCATTGCGATTGGGAACAATGGGATGTAAAGTTTCAAGAAACTGAAATCGTATCCGAGGTGACTCAAACGAACTGATGAACGATTCCTTCAAAATTTTGGGCCGAACTTCGAAAATTCATTATTTTGGTACTGGATATTAATCTAAAATCATCAAATTTAAAGTATATAAGGATTTAAACCATTTTTAAATGTAATCCAATATGTTTTCATGTTACTTACGCCACATTGCATATATTTTAAATTGATTTTGTTTACATTTTAGCCAATCAGTTTTGGATATACAAAGTGATATTTTTATACTTATCCAGAAAAATATAAACAATTTTAGTTATTTCATCGAATCACTGAATTTCTGCTCGCACTTATCGATTGCGTAATCTTTGCGACCTTCGTTTGCAGCTTCGTGTATCTTCAGGTGCAAAATCAAGCTTGATTTGCATCCAAATTTCTTCTCGCAATAGTCGCATTGATAATAATCTTTGCGGTCTTCGCGCACTGTCTGTTGGTGGTCGAGAAAATGCTGTTTACGTCTTAATTTATTCTCATAATAGTCACTTGAAAAATCTTTGCGACTTTTGTGAACTATTGTTTGGTGCCTGATCAAATTGCTACGAATCCCAAATTTCTTATCGCATTGGTCACATGCAAAAACTTTGCGTCCTCCATGTCGTCCTGTGCAAATGACTCCTGGAAAATATCACCAACTACTCTGGATTTTTTCGTACTAATATCCATGTCATTGCCTAAGTTAACCAATGCATCGTTCTACTTAATATCACGAATTATGAATGAGTTAAATTTCTATTTTGGTATTGTCTCGTTTAGACGTTGAAGACTTAATTGTCAACATTATGATTATAAACAGCCATGACAGCGCCTCTTCAACACTGAGCATGTTTCTAGCCAAACAAATTATAGAATGAGTATTAAGTTCACCGTCCCGTTCTCGAGATTTTGCTGCGTACATACATACACACACATGCAGTTGAGAGTTGCACACGTATGCAATAAATGTAGAAAAAAATTGACACAAAGGATTACATTAAAGCCCACATAGATTTGGTACATACTGGTACCACCTTATCCCTGCAATATGCGTAGAAAGATATTTACACGCAGTAAAAATCTCCAAGTTCGCATCGATACAGTGCATCACTCAGACATTTCAACTTAAACATTTTTATTACATAATGAAATAAAATTGGTGGAACTCGAGATATTATAAATGAAAATTTTCAAATTAGTTTTCCATTGACATTAAATTTTTTACATTCATTCATTACGTTGATTAACTAAGTTTTTCTGAATTTCATTATGTCACTTTTCAACAGGCTTCGCTCGCCCTGGATTCTTTCTATCACTGCTTACTTGCGTCTATTGGAACTGAATAAATTTTTCATAAGAGGAATTGTCAGCGTCACGCGACATTCACTATTATGGCTTTTTAACATTAAATATGAGTGATAAGTTAAGTAGATACTTTACTCGAACGGAGCGAGCTGTATATTACACATGTGTTATCCCGCTGAATTTTTAGCAGAAATAAACTCAACGAAAAAAAAAGTTTTACATGATAGCAAGGCAAAAGATATGGCTAGCGCCATAAATCATCAAAATGAAAACGAACATTCACGTGTTTTTTCTTTAGTTTCAGTATTTTCTGTGATGAAAATAAATGTTTTCAATTTATGTACCATTATCACCACTTACCTTCTTTTTAAGTTCAGAGTTCTTCTAATAGACATGGTATTCTCATTGATAGGCGTTATTTTAGTCCTATTGTCAAGTACGGTTTTAAAATTCATTTGTTCAGCAATGAATCAATTAATAAAAATATGAAAATTCAGTGAAAACTACGCATATATCATAATATGATTGTAGTAATCATCAAAAGAAACATAACTAAGCTTGATAAAATATTTCTGTGCGGGAAAAATCAATACTCGCATTATGCTGTCAATAATACTGGAATTAAGTTTTATTTCTAGAAACTACCAATGACAAATGTTTGCATGAATTTCATGTAGTTTTTCGGGATGTTACTTAGAGTAGCTTTATTAAAACGTAGATTTTACGATAGGAAATGTATTCAATATTATCGATGAGTTTTCGTATGCTGCAAATTAAATTGTTATTAACAATCTGTCATGTGACCAAAATTCAAGGCGACTTAGACGAAGATTTCATCGTTGATTATTTTATAAGGAAAAATGTGTCCGACGTCACTACTATTAACTGTGACAATTATACAAGTAAGCTTTTTAAAATCATGAATTTATTTACAGATAGTAATAAATGGTTTTTTCAGAAAATATATTACTTATAAAAAGTCTCAACGAAAAACAAATAAGAGCAGTCATTGTGAATTTGAACAAACCATTAAAAGTGAGGGAATTAGTTCAAACCAATTATTGGAGATTAGGAGTAGTCGTTGATTTACGCTGTATTGACAACGACCAAATTACTTTACTGTTTTCAGAAGTGAGATTTATCATAATTATGTTTATAGTATACTTTTTTCATTTAGTCAATTTCTACATTGCATTCAGGCAGCAAATTTACAAGCTTATGACGAACTACATCATTGGCTTGTATTATCCCCGAATTATCAAACAGCCATGGATATCATAAATGACAAAAATTTTGGTACGTCTACTGATTTTGTAGTAGCCATTCCGATGATTGGAGGTTTTAATCTCATTGACCTGTATAATCCATGGAAGGAGGGAGGAGGAACGATCAATGTAACACATATGGGAATATGGGATGAAAAAACTGGTCTAAATACCAACTTGATCCAGAGCAAATTATGGAGACGAGCTAATTTTAATGGTATTCCTATGAAAGTTTCATTTCTTGGAGTAGGTTAAACAGTTGATTAAAACACTTTGAAAAAAAACTACTAAATAATTTTGAATGAATAACAATTTTATCGTTTCATAGAGTAAATATAGAAAGAAGACGAATATGAGCTTGGAAGTTTATCTTCAAGATTACAACGGTTTATCGAAGGATGGATTGTCTAAATTTGGGTTTAGCATTTTGAATTGTCTTGGCGATATGCTTAACATTAGGTAAACTATGTAATTCAGTTCAATGCAGACAATCATATAATTTAGTAATAAGGGTTTTTTTAATTAAAAAATATTTATCGAAAGTTTTCAGTTTTCCGAAGTACAGACGTGGCAAAAAGGTGATGTTATCGGTCCCTTATCGCGATCTTTGTCGTATAACCAAATTCAATTGACTGGTAGTCCTGTAATGATGACAACCGAGAGAATTGGAAAGATAAAATTTGTGTATCCATCATGGCCATTTAGGTAAATTAACATTGTACTATAATGAAAATATAATTTGAGAATGAAAACTTTCAGAACATGCTTCATTTTTCGGAATCCACAACCGCGAAACATCAAAATCCAGGAACTTCTGAGGCCTTTTGCCACGGAAACTTGGTATTTAACACTCATACTCCTTTTATCATCGATGACAATTTTGGCTTTCTCATATTTATACGAAACAAGAGAGACGTCGGATGCCTTATGTTCTAATTCTTTTATTGTTGTTATAGGAACTTTTTGTCAACAAAGTAACTTCCATTTTAAATCAGATACAAGCTTAGCTTACTTGAAAGTAGTAAAAATAATTGTATTTTTAGGTACAAATATACACATGGATAAACATGCATCCAGAATCGTTTACATTCACTTACTTTTCTTTTGCTTCATAACTTACACTTATTATTCAGCGAGTATTGTTTCGGCTCGTTTGAACGAACCAATCATAAAAATGAATGATTCTCTCAATGAGCTATCTAAAACTAATCTTCAAATGGCTACGGAGCCGATGATCTATTTTGACTTTCTTTTAAAAAGGCTACCCCCTTGGGAGCAGCATTTTTTTTACAAGCAGCGTTGGTTAGCAATACCGGAAGATAAGAAATTCATGTACCCAGAGGAAGCTATGCCTTTGGTGAAAAAAGGCGAACTCGCTTATCACACTCATCCAGACGTTGGCTACCCTACCATAGATAGAACTTTTAATTTTCGGGAAATATGCGAACTTATGGAGGTACACATCGCTCATCCAATTTTTCGCACACTAGCAGCATCGAATAATTGTACATTTTTAGAAATAATAAAAGTCAGGTAAAATTTAAGTTTTATAAATGCAATTTTACAGCAATTTTGCTAACAATCAATTTGACATAAAAGTATTAATCTTTCAATTATCATGCTAGTTTTGCAAAAATGACTGAAGTTGGCGTGCGCCATCGTCAAGTAATGAGGTGGACGTCGAAAAAACCAAGATGTCGCAAAGAAGACATTGGCGTAACGAGTACGGATATTTATGAGTTTGCACCACATCTGATACTTTTGGTGCTCGGAAAGTTACTCGCAGTGTTGATTTTTATCATAGAATTATTTATTGATAGATTAAAGAAAAAGAATACTTCATACGTTTGAGGTGATCAAATAATACTATCAAGGTAGCTCTAGCATGAAGGACCGCATCAATACGTTTAATTGATGGGGCTATGTAGGTGACATTAAAAAAAAAAATCTTTTCTACCAGTTTATATTGTTTTTACTTTACTTTTTACTTTTATTTATTTTACCTTACCTTACTTTTTTAACTGTGTACTCGACAAACAAAATAAACGGAGAAGAATTCCAAAAAAATTCTACACCGAAGGTAGATTCAAGCTCATAACAACAAGGTACATAGTATTACGACCCAAGCATGCAAGGTGTGTCAAAAAAAATTTAAATAAAAGTGTGATCTGCATAGGCATGTTCAATCAACGCATGATGATGTTACTCTTACATGTAATGCATTCTAGAAGATATTCAGACAAAAAAGTAGAGTCTCTAAACGTACATTGATACAATGCACAATGGTGTCACATATGCATTTGATGTTTGCGGTAAACCATTTTAAAAAAAACGGCAATCTTGAAACTCATATCAAGACCATGCACAACGGTATCACCCATGTCTACATGTGATGTGGCGAGAAAAAAAATCAAACGTAAGCATAGAGGAACTGCACCCAGGTATCCCGATCACATGGAATTCATGTGGAAAAAAATATTCAACACAAAGTAATCTAAAAGCCTACATTGATTCAGTACATCACTCCTCAGTACAACTTACACATCATTGTTACATAATGACAAAAAATTGAAGAAACTCATGATATTATTATTATTTTAAATTATTTTTTCGGAACCTATACATTAAATTTTTCACTTCCATTAAATTCACTGGGGATGTCAGCTACCTTTGCATTTAGTGGTGATTACATGTCATCGATTACGATTCCCCGATAGGAACTGAAAAAATTGAGAGGAAAAAATGAGAGGGATTATCAGCGTCGTGCGACATTAATTTTTATGGCTTTTTAATCATATTAAGTTCTACAACTTTACATAAAATATTAACGGTAATGTAAATGGATACTTTACTCAAACGAAACGAGCTACTAATATTGTACTCAAGTTTTCTCATTGAATCTTTAGCAGAAAAAATCTCAACGAGAAAAAAATATAATATTTTACATGGTAGCAAGAAAAAAATGTTGTAAGCCTTATCGTCCATCGCGAAGGAAATCAACTTTTACGTGGGCCAAATGAGAAATTTTTACATGTATTTTTTTAATCCCGACTTCATTTAATAGACATTGACATGTCGTTGATATTATTTTTATTGTTCTAACAAGTACGTTTTTTGCAATCATTGGTTCATAAATACATACACCATAATTTCAAATTCAATGAAAACTACTCATGCAAGACGCGGCAAAAGTATAAGAACCCCTGGAAATCTCACGGAGTGAGCATATAAACACAAATTAAAAAATACATACCCTACGAATTTTTCGATAAGAAACTCAATGGTGACCCTGACTTTGACCTTGAATATAAAGTTACAGCGAACCTAATTGAAGTGAGCGAGATTTAAGCGAGAAAACCAAAAAGATTTTTTAAGTAGGATCCCCTGTTTTTTGTTGCAGATTTTAAAAGTGTAAAAAATTTTACGCTCAAGTATGCCTGTTTTCTCAAGGTAAATTTAAAGTTGCAACAGTTAAAAATAAAATAATAGTTTTAGCAAAATTTTGAGTCAAATTTGACAAAAAATAGAGAATTTTTTTTAATCTTAGAATACTCAGGATTTTTTCTCATCTTTCCGAAAGATTTCACGGAAATTTACTTGAAAAATCTGTACTCTGTACATCATACTATGATATGTAATATTCATAGAAGAAATATAACAACAACAGAACTTGATAAAATATTACTATGCGGGAAAAATCAATACCCACATTATACTGTCAATAATACTAACATTAGATTTTATTAATAGAAACAGCGAATGCCTAATGAAATAGAAATTTTTGCAAAATTTTTATATTGTTTTTCGGGGTTTTCCTTAGTCTAGCTTTCTTACACCGTTGCTCTTACTATAAGAAATGTATTCAATATTATCGATGAGTTTTCATATAATGAAGATTAAATTATTTATTAACAATGTGCTATGTGACAAAAATTCAAGGTGACGTAGACGAAGATTTCATCGTTGATTATTTTATAAGGAAAAATGTGTCCGACGTCACTACTATTAACTGTGACAATTATACAAGTAAGCTTTTTAAAATCATGAATTTATTTACAGATAGTAATAAATGATTCTTTCAGAAAATATATTACTTATAAAAAGTCTCAACGAAAAACAAATAAGAGCAGTCATTGTGAATTTGAACAAACCATTAGAAGTGAGGGAATTAGTTCAAACCAATTATTGGAGATTAGGAGTAGTCGTTGATTTACGCTGTATTGACAACGACCAAATTACTTTACTGTTTTCAGAAGTGAGATTTACTATAATTATGTTTGTAGTATAGTTTTTTCATTTAGTCTATCTCTATATTGCATCCAGGCAGCAAATTTACAAGCTTATGACGAGCTTCATCACTGGCTTGTAATATCCCCCAATTATGAAACAGCCATGGATTTCGTAAATGATGAAAATTTTGGTACGTCTACTGATTTTGTCGTAGCCATTCCGGTGATTGGAGGTTTTAATCTCTTTGACCTGTATAATCCATGGAAGGAGGGAGGAGGAAAAATCAATGTAACACATATGGGAATATGGGATGAAAAAACTGGTCTGAATACCAACTTGATCCAGAGCAAATTATGGAGACGAGCTAATTTTAATGGTATTCCTATGAAAGTTTCATTTTTTGGAGTAGGTTCATAAAAAAATTCATAAAAGAAAAACTACTTTCGTAATAATTTTGTATGAATAAAATTTTTATTTTTACAGAGTAAGTATAGAAAAAAGAAGAATATGAGTTTGGAAGTTTATCTTCAAGATTACAACAGCTTATCGAAGGATGGATTGTCTAAATTTGGGTTTAGCATTTTAAATTGCCTCAGCGATATGCTTAACATCAGGTAACTGTTTCTGCAGTTTAATGCTGTCATAAATGTAATGAGGTAATGAGATTTTTAATAGTATCATTATTGATAAAAAATCATCATCACAGCAGCATAGCAGTGTTGACAACAGTAAAATACGGTGGGGGGACATTTTTTAAAAAATCGTGTTTAATAAAGTCATTTTTTTATAAAGTTACTTTTTTATAATACACATTTTGATAAACTCATTTTTTTATAATATAAAATTTTATAAAAACCATATTTTATAATATAAACTTTTATAAAGTACTTCTTTTATAAAAAGATGTATAATATAATAATTCATGATGTGTATATATATATATATATGTATTCACGTTTTGCTTTATGTGTTTGGTTACGCGCAAGATTACCTGTAATAAAAGTTCGTCTCAAGCTTAAGGACGCTGGGGACCTTTAGGTCAAGATGGGCCACGAAGTTGACCCTTCGGGATTTGATAGTTAAACCCCCATATAATGTTCTCCCGAAATTTCAGTCTCGTTTGTCGAGTGACATTTTGTACATTTTAATTTAGGAAGGTTAGCAGCAGACAAAAATACGCGTGATAGCATGCGTATTGGCTTTGAGCCTATGATTATATGATACCACCGACCCACCTAGTCAAATCAAGTATCTACCTTCCGCTGTTTCTTGATAGTTGCTGATTTGAACTCGGTTACGTCCCCAACGTCCTTAAAAAGTTTTTAAGAAATTTCAAGTGATAGAATCGCACAAGTAGAATGAAATCGAAATAGAAATTTCAAGTGATACATTGTCAGCAAGTACCATGAATACGTACACACCGATGAAATTATGACATACTTAAAATCGATCTGCCACAATATTTATTTATAAGCTTTTTATAAATACTTTATAAAAATATGTATTATAAAAAAAAAGGTTTTACAAAATTATGAATTATAAAAAAGGGTTTTATAAAAATATGTTTTATAAAAAAAAGGCTTTATAAAAAAATAACTTTATTAAGAAATTTTATGAAAAATGTACCCCGACCGTAAAATACATCGGTTTGATTCTGTATATAATATAATACCTACAGAGTTCTATATAAATGAATATTTTTCAAAAGTTTTCAGTTTTCCGAAGTACAGACGTTGCGAAAAGGTGATGTTATCGGTCCCTTATCGCGATCTTTGTCATACCACCAAATTCAATTGACCGGCAGTCCTATAATGATGTCAAGCGAAAGAGTTGGCAAGATCAAATTTGTATATCCAACGTGGCCATTTAGGTAAATTGATATTATAGCAAAGACAATATAATTTAGCGATGAAAACTTTTAGAACATGCTTTATTTTTCGGAATCCACAACCGCGAGACATCAAGATCCAGGAACTTCTAAGGGCCTTTTGCCATGGAAACTTGGTATCTAACACTGGTATTCCTTTTGTCATCGATGACAATTTTGGCATTCTCATTTTTATACGAAAGAAAAGAGACGTCGGATGCTTTATATTCTAATTCTTTTATTGTTGTTATAGGAACTTTATGTCAACAAGGTAACTTATATTTTAAATCAAATACAAGCTTGGCTTACTCATTAGGGTGGACCAAAAAAAAAAGATGTTTTTAGAAAGCACCTATTAATAGTAAACTTTTTATAGAAAAAGTAACATTCTTAAAATAAAGTAATACTTGACAAAAAATGAAACTTTTTCACTGTGAAATAACATTTCATAAAAAATGTAAAATTAACATTTGCTAGAAAATATTATTACTTTCTTAGAGCACTGCAACATTTTTTGGCAGTATAACGTTCTCAGCATTATTTGTAAGAAAATTGTACATTCTTACGATTATATAAGTATCATGTGTTTGGAAATTTTTTATAACTGCATACATGTCTTATAAAAATATTTATTAAGATCAATCTACAGAACTTTTTCTAGAAATTATAATCGGAAATTGTTTTGAATCTGAAGACTTTAAGGGTTAAGATAAGTTTAAAATATGTCCATAAAACCAAATTAAAAGTAGAAAAATCGCAAAATATTAGCGAAAATTACTTATATCGTCAAGTTACGGTAGTAGGAGTTGTTTAGTCGAAAAAATAACTTTGATTGCTATTTCGTTTTCTGATAACATCTATTTTTCAATCCACTATTCACTCATTCGAATAAAAACAAATGTATTTTTTAGGTACAAATATTCATATGGATAAAGATGCATCAAGAATCGTTTACATTCACTTACTTTTTTTTTGCTTCATAACATACACTTATTATTCAGCAAGCATTGTTTCGGCTCGTCTGAACGAACCCATCATAAAAATGAATGATTCCCTCAATGAGTTATCTAAAACTAATCTTCAAATGGCCTCAGAGCCGATGATCTATTTTGACTTTCTCGTACAAAGATTACCCTCTTGGGAGCAGCAATTTTTTTACAAGCAGCGTTGGTTGGCAATACCGGAAGATAAGAAATTCATGTATCCCGAGGATGCAATGCCTCTGGTGAAAAAAGGTGAACTCGCTTATCACACTCATCCGGACGTTGGCTACCCTATAATAGATAAAACATTCAATTTTCGAGAAATTTGCGAACTAATGGAGGTACATATCGCCCAGCCAATGTTTCGCACACTAGCAGCATCGAATAATTGTACATTTTTAGAAATAATTAAAGTCAGGTAAAATTTGAGTGTTTCAAACGCAATTTTACAACAATTTCATTTACAATCGAGTTTAGGTAAAAGTATTAATATTTTAATTGTAATATTAGTTTTGCAAAGATGACTGAAGTTGGCGTGCGCCATCGTCAAGTAATAAGGTGGACGTCTAAAAAACCAAAATGCCACAAAGATGAAATTGGTGTTACGAGTACAGATATATATGAGTTTGCACCACATCTGATACTTTTGGTGATCGGAAAATTATTTTCAGTGTTGATTTTTATTATAGAAATATTTATTGTTAGATATAAAGAAAATAAAACTTCAAATGTTTGAAGTGATTGAATATACTTTTAATTATTTAACATAAAGAAATACTTGTTTAGAAATATTTTTGTTTTTATTAAATTCAAAAGATAATTTCACAAAAAATTCATATAAATGATATTTTGTTACAAAAAAAGTATGATGTATCCTTTGACGTAAAAATTGATTTGCTAATATCGACTCATAAAAAAATTGCAGGTGAATTAAACATTTCAATTAAAATACATTAAAGATTTCAGTGATGAATTTAATGTAAAATTTGTTCATAAAATTAAAAAAATTGCATAATTAAAAAATACGCAATAATAGTGTAAAAACAAACCTATTTGTATTTTTGTAAATAGATGACAAGTTGTATTATTGGCATTGAGTTTAAGAACGCCAACTCCATGTTTTACTATCTTTTCTACTATAATTTATATTTTTTTAACCCTCGGTACGTAAAACATTTACACGTATAACAACGATTTTTATAACCTGTCAGTGACACAAAAAACACGTTTTACGCACAAAATGTTAAAAAATATGGTATAAAACACTTGTTACATAATATACTATATCGGTTAGTGTACCAAAATGTACACTATAAAATTACAGAATTAAATATTTATATTCATTAAGTCTTTCCTTCTCTCTCTTTTTTTTTCTTTTGCTATCTCAATTACTTGGGACTATTTTTCTGTATCTTCTAGATATACTTCTCTATTCAGATCTCTTATCTTTACAATGAGATAGCCATCTGTCTCTACCACGTTGTTTTTTATTTGGTGAGATCATATCGACGGTGCTTACAGAGACTATCTCTTTTTTTAAATGAAGATTAATTCCTGTAGCAAAGAAATTCTCTTTTTTTCAAAATGTGAAATTCAAACTTTTCCAAAAAATTGTAATGACTAGATCTAAAAAATCGGAGTAATTTAACATCAAAAAACTATCGTGCTGCAGTTTTAAAAAAGAGATTTTCTTCGTAAGCACCGCCGATATATGATATCCTTCTCTTTTTATTAATCATAACTGATAGCATACATTTATTTTCTGAACTGTTGATATTTTCATCCATATCAACATCTATTACACATACTTTGGGTTCTATTTTATTGTTTTCTTCTAAAACGTGTCTTAGTTGTAGTCTGGGAAGAAGTACACTACATGATCTTTCTTCTTTGAACAAGTTGTCGATGAACTCATCCATTGTGATAACATTGAATTCTCCTTCACGATTCTGGATACATACGTTTCTGTAATCCGCTTGCAGAGGTTTTAAATATCTACAGCAATCAAAAGCTGTCCCTGTGAGGCGCATGTAGAACGCCCCCAAGGCTTGAACATACTTATAGTCTTCGTTTTTTATAAATTCAACAATTATATCTTTCTCTGGTTGCAACTGGAGCATCTTGAGAACAAGGCATATGAAGGGGGTTAGTTGAGAATTGCAACCAAAAACACCACCTATAAACCTTAATTTTATAGCTTTGTCGACGAGAAGTGCTGCTATGAGGCCAAAACATTCCTCTTTCTAAAATTTACAGTTCAAAATCCTCGACTGCACAATTTTTTCCACCAAATCTTGTGGATTAGTACCAGGAATATATTCCGCTTCCGTGGCAGTTCGATTTGCCATAATGAAATGACTTAAACTCAATTTTTATGTTCAAACACACTGTTGAATGGTATCTTAGACCCACGTGTTAAATAAATTGTACAGATTAGGTTTTCCAAGCCGGCGTATAAAATCGGACTATCTTTTCCCTGCTAACTGGAGCTAGTTGAAAAGTCTCGAAAATGTCTCTGGAACAAAAGGTCTAGGTCGTAGGATTACGATATTATTTAATTCCACATGCACTAAGTACTGCTTAAACAAAGATTTTTGGTCACTACTGCTTGCTTGCATCTACTCGTCTCGGGTTTTGAGCTACGACTGATCTTGTCGCTACAAATCCATCTATGCGTAGATCACATGCGACGACGGATGGCGCTCTGTGGTAGCGATCTGATGTCACAAATCATTGTCGAGCTTTGCGCGTCAGTTTAAAAACAGAAGAAAATACAAAGTTTACAATCGTATCGTGCCCGGTAATCGGTAAGAATTCCAATCGAACTGAAAAAATTTACTCTTCTTAACTATAGTTTGTCGTAGGAATAAAATTAGATTTTCTTTAAAATTATCACTTTTTAAGAGCAAGAATTAATAATCACTTTGTGTGTTAGATTCATAAAATGTTTACATTTAAGTACTAAATTTTATCTCTCTAGGTCTTCCCTCTGAGTTTTTGAATTAAATCGAAAGGCAAATATTTAATGCCCGGGCGGAGGCATCTTTTTTCGTTTGTGTGCATTTGTTAATAAATTAACAGAGATTGATAAAATCATCGTAAGATGTTTTCAGCTCTGGTTTTCATTGTCACTTAGGCAATAAAGGATAAACAAAGAAAAAATTATATCGCGATTAATAAGGAATAGGTTGTGTAATCATCCAGTAATCGTTTGAGTATAAAAAATATGGTCTCTCGATGTAGGCTTGTTCTTTAAGAAGTATCATTTGGTTAGTATTGAATTCAATATTTAAAATTCAATAAGGGTTCGCGTTCGATAACCGGTAATACAAAAAGTAGGGTCTTTAACTAACAATTAGAGTCTTGTACTAGCATGATAAAAAATACGAACGCAGTATAAATCAAAAAACTAAATATTCAATGATATTTTTTCCAAAACAGAGAATTAACTTATCACAATGTGATTCAATCGACTAGTCAGTACCTACATTTTAGTAGCTATCAATGAATGAATAAACATGATAATTCTCTCATTCGTGTAAAATTTTAATGTTATTTTTTATCCATCGATCTGTGACCAAAATGAGTCAAAGAACATACTTCCATTTTAGTCTATTGGAATAATACAGACTGGTTTTTACTTAGTGTATTTTATACTGTACCACTTCAATTATTATACAGTTTTTGAAGTTTGTGAACATGATTTTGAAAATCAAAGTTGAAATTCTAAATCAATCTTGATTTGATCGATGGTTGATCTTTATCATAAATAAATATTTAAAGTCAGATTAAAAAAAAAAGGAAACTTAGAATGTTTAAAATGATCAGAAATAGTTTTAATCCATTATGAAAAATAACAAGAAAAAAAAACATAGAATTACTTATTTAGAGATACATTTGTTTTTATCAAACTTGCAATAATAATTTCAAAATTAATTCATATAAAAGTTATTTCACCGCGAAGAAATGTGCAATGTAAGAAATGATTTACTAATATTCATCGGTATGAAAAATTATAGCTGAAGAAAACTGTTTTGTTACAACATAAAAAGATAATAATCAAGCTTAATATTTTTCCCATTAGTGATGATAAATCACTCTTTATCATCTATTAATGTCAATTTATACAGAAGCTCTATACGGTTTTGCGTCTCGCACTCCTTGCCGAGTCAGAATTATTAACAGTAAACTTTCACCATTACAGGTGCAACTTTTTTTTCATTCAAATAAAACGTAGTGACAGCAATATCTTGAAAAATCAGAGCACAGCGTTCGGATTACGTATTCACAACGTGTCATTGCAGACAAGGAATGATCGTTATTTAGCAAGAAGAGCGCACAAAAAAAGCATCGGTATTATATAAGCTGAGTATCGTTCCTCAACCCGATATGCGCCGGCTAGCATGCGAATGGCGAGATCAATGGGCATCGGGCGACGGCCGCCGCCGCCGCCGCCCCCCGCGCGTATCACTCGAGGACCGACGCGCAATATAATAGGCAAACACGGAAGGAGTGCATAGTGAAAATGATGCACCATCATCACTCGTGAGCTCGCCCACTGCACAAACACACAGATGCACACAGCCTCCGCTGCTGCTGCTGCTGCAGTCTTTATTCAGGCGTGAATGCGCCATTCGATCCCGTGTTAAAAGATCGCTATTATTACACAAAGCCACGCGCGGCTCGCTTTATAATAAAAAGAAAAAAAGTATACAAGAGAGCATTTCCTACAAACATGTTTTTTTCTCTCTCTCTCGCCTGCATATCGGCAGGGATTGCGCGCGATCCTGTGTGCCGATCGCGCCCCACAGCGCTCGCGAGTCGACGATCGCTCGTGCTACGGATCGCTCGTTACTATATACCCGCGAGTAATAATTCTTCATCGAAGTCCGACTCGAAGCACTTGAAGAGCTTTTCTCTCTCGGGAAAGTCATGAAAATTTTAGAACTGTTGGCCGCAGGTTGTGTGCTGATCGCGTTCCGCTGTCCCCCGGTGAGTTTGAAAATCATCGATCACAAGGAGTCGAGCGACAACTACGTGCGGCCCGGCAACGATCGTTCCATCGGACCTCGCCGACCGGTCCAGCTGCTGGAGCCGATCGGCAGCCCACAGATCGATCGCAACGATAGAATCGAGACGCATCGAGAGGCTCAAGACGATGGCCACGAGACACCCATGTTTCTCGGCGAGGTACACGGTCGCTTTCATTTCTGCTTCTAAAAAGACGAGGGTAATACTGATTTATCATTTTCAGGCTGACATGGTCCAACTCGGTGGTTCCAAGCCGGAGGAACAGTCGCACGGTCAGACCGATCAAGCCATCGAAGCCGACGAATTCAAGTACGAGTCGGAGCCTCTGGCGGATTACGAGTTCGCGAAAGCCGGAACCGAGGAACTCGAGCCAATCGCCTCGGCCAGCCACGACGACCTGACGGATCTCGCCGATCATCACCACCACCACCACCACAAGGTCGGCTACAGCGTGGGCGGGCCCCTCGTCAACATAGCCCGAGGCGCGGCGGCGCAGGCCCACACCTTCGAGAAGAACCAGCCGGCTGCGGCCGCCCAAGCGGCCTACGTCGCCAAGAACCGGCTGGGCCAGTCGGCGGGTCTCTCGGCGGCCACCGCCGCCGCAGCCTTCGCCGGCAAGCAGATCATCTATCGGGGACTGCAGCAGCAGGCCTACAACGCGCATCGGGCCCTCGAGTCCGAGAAGCTGCAGCTGCAGCAGGCCAAGCGGGCAGCCACGGCCGCGGCCCACGCCGCTCAGCAGGCCGCGCACCAGCTCCAGGTGATCACCACGGCCCTCAATGCGGCCCAGGCGACGTCGCAGCACGCCTCGGCCGCCGCATCCGAGGCAGCGGGCGAGTTGGCCGCCCAGACGGCCATGGTGGGCGCGGCCAAGGCCCGACTCGCTGCCATCGAGCACCAGCTGCACCTGGCCAGCATCGACTTCGAGGCGGCGCGTCACGCCAACTTCGAGGCGGCCCACGCGGCCCAGGTGGCCCAGAACAACGCGGCTGCCGCGGCGGCTCACGCGGCTAAACTGGCCGACGGACACCACCATCATCCTCATCACGACGGCCACCACGACCACCACCATCACCATCATCATCATCAGAACCACCACGAGAGCCACCATCAGCACCATCAGCAGTCGGAAAAGTTCGACGAGGAGCCGACCTCGGAGCACGAGGAACCCGAGGACGAGCACGACGAGGACGATCACGAGGAGCACGAGTCGAACCTCGTCATTGAATCGCTGAGAGTCGCCACCGCCAAGACCGACGACAATGCGTCGCATCCAGCTGTCGCTGCGGCTACTGCTGCTGCCGCTGCTGGTGCCGATTCCAACGCCACGGAAACTCCTAATCCCGTGCTCCTGGTCGACGTGGGATCGCCGCGCAGAACCGTGCAGTCGACCGCGCCTCTGGCCACCAAGGCCGTGACTGCTCTCCTCGACAAGGAGGAGTACGACGCCTACGATTCTTTTCCATATTAACACCACTTTTTATGATCGCGATCAATCTCGTTGGGCTGGCCCCGTTTCGATGAATTTTTAGCTATATACTTTCAACTTGTTTTACTAAAGGCGATCTATTAAATGGAATTTCACGTAATTTTAATAAAATGTTTCGTTTATTTTTACTTAATATTAATTATAGACTAAAAATACTGTTTCTTTACAAAAAATACATCGTCAGACACGTAAATTACATATTGTACACGATGTTCAAACGCGTCCTTCCAAACCATCTACCGGCTGGATTGATTAAATCAGTCTAGTTTTATCACTTTCTCCTCTCCAGTCAGCAGATCGTCCGTCTGATCGTGCGTACGCTTTTTGCTGACCCGAAAGGTGGACTGCGCGTACTGCTGCTTGAAACCTTCCAAAGCGCCTCGCATCCAGATGCCGATCGCGTGAGAATCAGCCAAACCTAAATATCCTCCAATCTATACGCACGCAATTATGAATAATTTTTTATAGATTTTTTTTTATTTAATTTTATATTCATTGAATATATCGACGTTTATACCTTGACGTCTACGTTAGCCGTCCGAGATTGAACTGCTTCAACCGCTCCCTCCAACACAAGCATCAAATTCGCCTCCGGGTTTGCGTCAAATTCCAAAAATTTGTCTCTGGCCATTTTCAAAACTCGAACAAGCTGGAACTCGTGTATCTCCTTGAATGGGAGTTGCTCAATAGCTTCGCTGAATGACCTCACCCATTTTTTGATTTTCGAATGATTTTTATACTTCAAAAGCTGAAATCCAAAAATCGAATTTGGTTCAGTTTCAAAGCAAAAAGTAATTATATTTATAAAAGTACATTGCAAAATCTTACGTTGTTGCTCATGCCTCGGAAAAACTCGGCGTACAGCTGATGTTGCGTCGTCGCACTTGCTGCGAATGTCCGAGCTATTCCACCTATAATTACGGCTGAATCGGCTGGCTCGAATGATTTTTCCTTTATAGATTTCTGAAGTGTCTTAGCAATCGTAGCTAATCGTGTTCCACATTTATTCGTTTCTCCTTCCATCAAATCTAGTTTATCTATATTGGAAGCGCAAGCGATCAAGGCTTCGCATGCAAAATCTACTGCGGCTAAAGTAACTTCTACTTCGATTTGATCATTAAAGTACCAAAATTCACTTTTTAAACTTTGATTCATAACTTCCTAAAATATTCACATGCATCTATTAATTCATAATTTTATTAGTATTAAATTATCAAGTTACAGTTATATTACACTAGAAGCATTGACCCAAAAATGAGCTGATGTTGGTTTTCTCAAATAATTAACAAAGAATGGATTGTCTGATAAATTCCAACAAATTACATTGAATCCACAATATTTTTCCCAATGAGGAAGTGGATGATGTAAAACAAATTCAACTGAAATCTTTAATCTGTTAACGTGTTCGACCAATTTATTTGTAATAACTTCTGTCTCACATACATCAAAATCTGCAAAAATTTAATTAATGTTAATGCTCACAATAAAGTAAATGATCAAAAACTGCAAGTTTATTTATTACCTTTTGAGCAACTGAGTACCAAAGCTAACTTTTTACTATCTAAATTCTGTTCAAATAAATCAGGAACTAAAAATTTTTCACACATTTTTGAAACAATTTCCTCTAGAATAAAATCTTTATGGTAAGAGAGACACTTGTGTATATTTCCTCTGTGAAAGGCTATTTCTATACTTTTGCTGTTAGCTTTCTTATGGGAAATTGAACTTAACATTCCAAATATTACATCTTTTACTATTATTTCATTACAAGTATCATAAATTTCTTGCAAAGTTTTACCGTCATCAGCCATTGCCCCAGATATTTTATATAGGTATGGTAAACAACATGGATGAAATGAGTGTACAGATAAATCAGAACTAGGCATTAGATGTGATTGTGAGTTTATCTCGTCACTGTTCTGTACTAATATTACTTTCATCGATATTTTGTACTGTTCAGCCAAGTATTTGGCTCGAAGATATCTTGCTAAGTTAAATCCTTTCCATTCTTGTAAAAATAACAAAATATCTAATGCAAGACGGTTTTAATGATTACTATTAGCATAAAAAAATATAAAACTCAATTATAAATAAAGATCGAACCTGATTTTGGTTTGCCATTTTTCTCAAAACCACTTATTTTTTTTAAAATCTCCAAAATTTTTTGGGACGATAATAAATTTAAATCCTCAAGCACAGTTGCAGAAAGCATACCTGAGCCCACAAAACCAACATACAGAGATTGATTTGACATTGAACCAACTCCAACAATTGCTGTCTACATAAAGAACAATCAGCTTTGATTAATTAAATATGCACAATTGAAATAATATAAGATGTACATTTTTACACTGTATAAAGTTAAGAAATTATACTTTGTTATTCGATAGATGATAATCTTTCTGTACTAAAGTTTGGTAATTGGGCAGGTAATCCAAATAAGGGTTTTTTGAGCTAATATTTGAACTATTTTCTTCATCCTCCACGTCCAAACGCACGTTTTCCATGTTTTATTTGATTCGATACTACTTATATCAATTGATAAAAATTTTTGAAAACTAGGGCACTGTTAGCAACATATTTTGATTTTAAAACGAAGTCAATCCTCTTAGAGCACTTGATTTTCTCACCCAACTCTTATTAATTTTCACACTAATTCTTTGCGTGGGACGTTTGTAAACAATACCGGATCATGTGCTCATACGTCAAGATATGTAGCAGACGACACGCTAACCACTCGTGCGCGTAACGTGCGATAAAAAATATCAAAACATCCATGGAATCATCTATGGTAATTGCAACATGAAGTAAAATATATAATTATAGGCTATATAGCATGGGGTTAATTACTAAAAATATTTATTTTTCTATGTAAACTTACTATTTATTAATTTATTTACAATTTTAAATATACGACTAGTATCAAAGTGTGTTTTAATTCTAAGTACATTTTGTAAAATCTCTATTGTTCTTTCGGACCATAATTATACATTTCTGCAACAGCTTCTGGTTTTTCAAACCACAAAGTGTCTTTCTTTATGTTCATAGGAATTTTCTTAGAATTTTCACAACTTTTACAAATTATAGATATTTTCTTCTTTTTTAATCGAACTTTGGATGTTTTACCAGGAACAAGTGGACAATTGCATACTTGACAAATTGTTCGTTTTATATTATGATCACTAGAATAAAAAAATGGAATTATCAACAAAGTACATAAAAAAAGGTGAAAAATGACTTTTTAAACATATTAAATCTTACATTCGCAGTACAGCTTTTTTGGCACATGCTTTCATGTTGGATCCACAGTAAGCAGCTACAACAGAATTTTTTGATGAAGCTAGCACGCCTGCCTGAGAAGAAACATTTTAAATATTAAATCAAACTGTTAAAAATAATTCTCGTGATAGTTAAAATAAAAAAAAATTCTAACCTGGTACAAGTAGTTCATACGTTCAAAAATGTCTTTTCCTTGACATAATTTTTCCTGAGGAAAATTGTTCGAATTTTTTGCATTTGACATCACTGTTTTTGAATCTTTTGCATTTGACTTCGCCGTGCTTGCATCTTTTGCTGTCAAGATTGTCGTGCTTGAATCTGTTGCAGTTGACATCGTCGTAATAGCCTCTTTTGCAGTTGACATAGTCATACTTGAATCTTTTGTGATCGACATCGTTGTGATTGAATCTTTTTCTTTTGACATCGTCGTGTTTAAATCCTGTACCGTTGACATCTTTGCGCTTGAGCTTTTTGTTGTTCACATCGTCGTGCTTGTTTATGTTCAAAGAATATACTAAGGTTATGTTATTTTTCATTCACCCGTTCCGCGATTATCACGAACGGCAACAAGTGTCACTCGAGCGGCAATTTTAATTGTCAAATTATGCTTTTAACATATTCATGATATTGTCAACAACATTTTGGACCGTGTATTCAACTAAAAAAATTTAATTAGTTCAAAACAAAGAATACAAATAGGTAATACGTAAAAACATTTTTTCATGTGTTCTTTTTATACCAAAATTTGAAAAAATTCGTATTAAGATAAATGTTTATCAAATCAATGATTATCATTAACTGTTTAATAAAAATAATTTAACATATTTTCATGCCCAAAAAAATTTTTTTATATCGAGCGCAATTTTTGACTTCAAAAATCGTTCTTAATTGTTCAAGGGTTAGGTTAAATTAGGAACACCTTAATTTGATGACACTATTTTATTTACTGGTATATTTACACTAACTATAATTTTCTTTTTTTTCATACTTTAAATTCATTTTTTGCATCTTGCATTGTAATAAATGATGTATTTTCATTGAATAAATCATATTCAGATTTACAATATCAGTCTATAGCAAGTCAACACTTCTTTTCCAGAGCATGCAATACCAACAATCATATTGCTCAGGTGGATATCTTGCATATACATTTGCCCGAATAAATCTTTTTTGTACCAAAAACATATATATTTAAATTTAGAAACAAAGCATAGCTTCATCATCAATAATAACTTTTCAAAGTTGATATAAATAAAAAGCAATGCTTTGTTTCAAACAAGAAACAATTCTTTGAGTGAATTACACATATCAACAATCACAGAAAGCACTTCTGGATAAATCTTGAGGTACCAAACTTTTTTGGCTCTCTCATTATTTTTTTGAATCATGCATGGGCTTAATTTAATATTTATCCTAAGTCATATGTACCTCATACACATGTAAAAGATAGCAAAGAAAACTTCAGCTCAATTTTTCACCAATCCTCATATTCACACATAGTCATGCATTCTTACTTGCACATACACTCATTCACTTGAGATTGCAATCACACGCATACAGGCACACACATTTGGTTTTACAATATTTTTTGTGTTCTATTATTGTCTACTAGTGGATTTGCTCTTGCTCTATAGACATTTCTTTCACATCATGCCATAAAACTGCTTGAATATAAACTCTCATGATTTTACCATATGCTGATGTAAAAATGCTGCTGTTAAAAGAGCTTTTATGATGGTTTAATATGAATAGAAATTTAAAAATGATGTCTCTCTTGGGTTTCAAGTGACATGTCACTAAAAATTGCTCTTTGGGATTCTTCAATAATTCAACCGGATTTTGTAATGTTGTTGAAAAGACGTTTACCCCACCAAGATTCTAGATCAAATGGTTTAAAGTCTGCAAAAATATATTTAAATGGTCAAATATAATGAAACTATAATAGAGATAAGTTTAAGAAAAATTTATAACCTTGTAAAACATTGTTTGGTTCTCCATCATCGTAGTAGACAATAGCTTCTAAAAAAAATTTAAATATTTTATACAAAATCTTAATAATGTTGCTATGTATTCAATAAAAAAAATTAACTTAGAATCCTCAGTTTAGGTAAATTAAGAAATTAAATCTAAATAATATTTTAATGGTGCATTATTACCACTAGGTGAAGATTCTGACTGATCGGAGTCATCAGAGGACGAAGATCTTTGCCTTCCATTAATCTGGTCCCATGCTAAAAAATTTAGTCCAGAATTACTATTCAAAGTGAATTCTAATCAAGTAATGAAAAAATTTGTCTTACATTCACAGATGTACTTGATCAATTCTTCATGCTGAGGCGTGATAACTTCTTGTCTTGTTCTGTGTCGCTGAGTATTTGGTTTGAGTTTACCATTTGTGTAAAAAACAGGTTTAGGGATATTTCTAAAAATTAATAAAACATATTTTATTCAAATATTTAAAAATTGTTACCTAATGATTAAAAAGTAATAAATGATTAATTTATACATGTTGCTTTTATCTTCTTCTGTAATATCTTCTTCTGGGTCACTTTTGCGAGACATATCTCTGAGGTTTTCTAATCTCTCCAGATTTTGATTCATGCCTGAAAAATTATGAAAGGAAGCTAATGCATTATTTGATATTTATAAATTGAAGAAGTATAATTATAAACAATACATAAATACAGAAAATTAAAGAAGCTTCATTTATTTGGCTTTATTTTGTTAATCAATGAACACGAAAATAGCTGACTAAGCAAAGTTCAGAAGTACACTATTAAAATAACTCAAGTACAGGAGCAAAAAAAGCACATGTTTAAAGACCCCTAGATTGAAAGAAGGAGAAGGAGGGAGAAGCGGAGCGAGAGAGACAGACAGACAGACAGAAGGAAAGAGAGAGAAAAAAATAATTCGATGTATGAGGAATAAATTAAAGACACTAATTAGATTCCAAGACTTTATTCGAATCGTTAAAAAAAAAACAACGCCTCAGTTGCATCATTATACTTTTCTAAAAAAAAAAAATAAAAGCAAAAAAATTCACTCACCACGTCTCGTTTTGGCAACAATTTTGCTCGGTCCTCTGGATACGGTATACATGTTATTGCGTACGGCGATATGCAGCAGTAGTTATCTCGAATGTAACAACGATGAAGCGGATAAAAAATTGCGGCTTTCCGTGCGAACCCTGCTGCACTCTGCGATACAAATACAAGAGAACAAATAAATAAAATGATAATTATCGCAATTATCGCGACTGCAGTGCGATCCGAAAATCAAACGATCTATTACTATGAGAATTAGTAGTATGCAAGCAGCTGAGAGGCGATCGGCCGAAATGTACAAGTTACGCGAGAAGACTAAAGTATATAATGCGATCAGTAGCAGCAGCAGAAGCAGAAGCAGCGGGCGAGCGACGACGATGAGGCAACGTTTAACACGCCGACGACGTTATATCGATAAGATGAGAAACGTGTTGGCCCGAACGAATATATACCACATTGCATGTATATATGTAAAACACATTTACTTGTGGCGTTTCGGACTGCACTCTCCCGAACGTAACAGAGTACGTCAGATTACAACTGCGGGTTTATAAAAGAGCTCATGCCGAGCGGAGTCGAGAACGTCGTTGAGTATATAGCAGTAGGAGAGAGAGAGAAAAAGAGAGAGAGAGACAAAACGAGAGTGCCAAGGAGATAGAGCAACTCTCTTATTATATATGCTTTATAATCAACGTAGCCGAGGCGGTCGAGCTTACATGATAATGTATTATGTATATAAGCATGGGCTCCGAGTTTCGCGAGAGCCGCATACACATATAGCAGCCCGCATATATATATTGGAGTCATATAGGCCCCCGTGCAAACATTTGTCAACGTGAATTCGCTCGTTTTCTCTCTCTCTCTCTCTCTCTTTTTCTCTCGCAGTTCGCCACATGCACACGCACATATACAGAGATAGATAGAACTCACATGTCTCTGCGGCTTCACGGCTCTTCTATATAAGCTATCGCGCTCTCTCTGCCTTGTTTTTATAGATAAGCACGAGACTCGCGAAGACAGAAAAGAATATATAAGGCAATAGAGCTATGCCTTGTATTTATATGTAGATGCGGAGCACTGCGGCAGTTCAAGACAGCGCGCACGGAGAAGAAGAGCCGCGCGAGGCTCTTGAACGATAAAATAGTATGTAAGTATATGTAAGCCTACACGCGAGTCACTCTGACTTGTGCCTTGTACGTATATGCATATGGATGCACGCGACTCAACGAGGACCGCGCGAGGAGCCTGAGAAAGAAGCACTGCGCTGCACCGGAAAGTCGCGCTCTCGCGTAAGAATAAAATCGTCGCGGAAATTGTGTGTATACTTACTATACTTATGCCAATCTTGCACAGGTGAATACTTTATATAAATAAATGCGCTGCTGCCTCTTCGAGATCGTGAGATTGTTGCGATATATTAGGATACGTACAACTTCGAAGCAAAAAGTCGCCCGATCCGCGCGCACACGCACGCACTCGCTCGATCAGAGTCACGTAATTGTCGGAGCGCAGCAGCGCGAGTTTGGCACACGCTGCGTTGGTACAGCTGTGCATCTATAATATTATTATATTTGTACAAGAACGCGTGCGAGACACGAGGCATACATTGCAAGAAAGGACGGGCAAATGTTATACGCGATGAATATTATTATTATGTACGTGTAGTCCGGCAGCAACAACTAGAACGACGACGAGTCGCGGTCTACGAGCGAACTTGAATTTTCATCGCGCGGAGGTTATTACGTGAGCGCCTCGTTACTCGCGGTTATGATTATGTATATAGGTATACACAGTACATGCAGCTCTAGCGTGTACCTACGTAATAATAGTCGATGTGTATATATATATATAGCGATACACCTACGTGCCCTCATGCAGTCTGCATATAGTCAGTGCTTGTAAGCATTGTATATGGATACGTACCTGCACCCGAAAGCGGCTACAATTATAATGCATCCGATCAGCGGCTAAAGTCGCTCGCGATCCAAAGAAGACTCTCGAGAGAGAGGCGGTGCGTCGAGAGTTATAGCGATTGATATATCTATAGCTATAGGTGTGATAATGTACGAGCCTCCTCTCGCAGCACGATCAGAGTGACACGAGCTAGCCAGCCGCACTCGATACTCTTATCGTCAGTCTTCGCTCTGCACGAGTCTATGTAGCTCCTCCTTCATAAAAGCTATCCTATCCACTATGCATTAACAATAACTCGAGTTAAAGCTAATCAACTGTCCGTGGCTGTGCTGCTCGAGTCAGATCGGGCATTGTGTGCGCGTGTGTGTGTGTGTAGCCGCCGCACACCGCGAGTGCAGCTTATAACTTGGCACCACCGAGTATACGTCTGCGACGTGCACTTTACGAGATCGGACAACGACGAAGACGAGAATCGCACCAAGACTCGCGCGGATCGACCGATGACCGAGTGTAATACCTCAAAATACCGAAACGACTCCGAACTGACTCGTGCACTACACTGCTGCTGCTGCTGCTGCTGCTGCTGCTGCTGCGAGCTTACTGTCTACTGCTGCTGCTTTTGCACGCACACAAGCACACACCCGCACATACACGGATGGGCGAGTAGCAGAAGTAAGCATGAACGAGCCCACGAGATTGCGAATCTGCGCGCGAATCGCCGCGCGTTATACGGACCTACCTATCCTGCGGCTGACACACGCGAAGCGTGAGAAACTATAATATAACTATATAGTTGCAGTCAGGGCGGCGGCTACGTTAGGCTGATCCACCTTATCAAATTGTCGCAATTACAAAATGAATTGATGCTCAAAGACGGAGTGTAACCCCGAGCTTCGTAGTACACTATGTTATATAGTTACGTAATGGGTAAAGCCGTTGGTTACACATATATAAATAGTCTGCAGGTGTAACCGCGGCGCGGCACGCGTCGAAAAATAATCATAAATCATTCGACGCTGCTGCCATAATAGCGACTCGAGCTACACAGTCGAGTGTGTCGACCCATCCTCGGCTAAATAACACAAAATGTTCATCGGCAGCCCCCCGCGCGCCGAGCAGCACAGTAGAGAGCTGTCGGCTCATTTATGATGCAAGACATGTGTGAGCTTGCGAAGCTGCCACCACGACTTGCGCGCGACCCGTGGTGGCGCGAATTACAGAATTCACATTCTGCCCGCAGCAGACAACTGTCATATAATATTGTGAAGATGAGAGCTGAGAGTTCTGCATGCGGCTTCTCTCCTTTGCGCATGTGGCAAAGAATTGCATTTCGCGTTTTCATGCCCACGCGTTCAATGACTTTTCAATTAAATTAACATCTCGCGCTGCAAATAAAGTTGTATCGAGTGCAGCGCCTGACTGCAGCCGCGATGTCGCTTATCACGCAGAGTCGTCTGCTCTCTCCGTGGCAGAGGACAGTGTATTAATTACAACCTCTTAGAAGTGCAGTGTGCGCGTCGAGCGATGTATTTCATAATACGTGTCATCGCGTGAGTTTTGGAGTCGATCAAAATTGACTCACTGCTCATGACCGCGTCAGCGGGGGGGCACGACACTATACACGCGTTCCACATGCACGAGCAGTAGACGGCAGCGCTCGAGATAGTTAAACGCGTCTTTACTTCGACTGTCAGTGCGCCACGATCCGATATTACGTATTATTGAACAAAGATCGTTTGCTGCATTTATTTCAGAAGATTAATCACGTAAGTGTCAGCCGAGTACCTAATGACATCGCATAACTTTTCAATCGGTGTAAAATGTGAAAAGCGACTCGCGATCACAGAGATGCAGTTCTCTGCATTCTGCAATATATATCTGTCACATGAGCACACTACTGCACTGCACACTGCTGCTGCTGTCTACAGTGCTGCTTATAAGCTCACTGCTGACATTACTATACGTACTGTAGATATAACACACGCTTCACGTGAATCGCGATTGGTGATTCGCCCACACCACGGGACGCAACGTACATATACATACCTGTATGCACACGATACACACGACCTATACACACACACACACACACGCGCATACAGACGCAATCATCGCAGTACTTACACCTATCTCGGCAACTGTCCTATAATCGTGTACGTTTGGCACACATTGCTTATTTTTAAGATTTTTGTCTCGCGACGACTTTTCGCTGCGGTATATCACAGCTAGCTCAGCGCGTAATAACAAATTATCACGATTAACCTAGAGCTCGTGTCGAGTGTAGTACGTGTGTGTGTGTGCTATGTAGTAGTAATCGTCTTCGAGTATCTATATATTACATGTATTATCGACACACACGCCAATATCGTCGTGAATAATCTTAAAAAAGTTTCTTCGCAACGATGAAAACATGACAGTTGCATTGCGTTCTAGAAAAGGCTTGCATCATATAATCGACTGCTGTACTGCGTGCATCCTATTCAGGGCCGTTCAACTGTAGCATCTTCGTCAACACACTATACTGCTGTTTTTCTGCTGCTGCTGCGTCTGCTGCTGGTAAATAAGTAAATATAAGAGTAGTTGTTGTATTGGTGCAGTAGCTCAACTCGTGCAGTTTAATGCGCAGTGTTCGTCGAGACGTGTGTGCGTGTACGTGAATTGTGATTTTTTATTTCTTCTTGATTGCAGAGAGAAAATGAGTGTTGATTAAGTATCAAAGACTGTTCGACGGGGTTGTAATGCCCAAATTTATCCGGTGAAATGCCCGATAAGGAACCCACGTTACATCGCATTGTTACGTCGTCTCTACAGAGTTTTTTTAATTTAAATAACATCAAGTTACTTACTTCACTCGTTCACAATAGTCTGCACTTCCAACATGACAGCTGTCGAAGCCACCCCCTTTATACGTACCATCGAATGGGACATGATGGACAAGACCAAGTTCTTTCCATTGAGCATGCTGTCATCTTTTTCAGTAAGATGCTGCCTGTATCCCTTGACTGTTATCAAAACACGTCTACAAATTCAAAGAAAAAGCCACATGTACTCAGGTTAGACATTTTAAAGTTCATTTACTTCTTTGTCATCGATATTCAAATAATCTTTACTCGCTACAATCTTTTTTTCTATTTTAGGCATGATTGATGCATACAGAAAAATCTATAAACTGGAAGGTTTTTCTGGTTTGTATCGAGGCTTTTGGATCAGTTCTATACAAATAGTATCTGGAGTATTTTATGTTTCGACTTATGAAGGTGTTAGACATTTGTTAAATAATGATCCAAATACAGCAAAATTGGATTCTAGAATTAAAGCTTTACTTGGTGGCGGATGTGCTAGCATAGTTGGGCAAACTATAGTTGTGCCATTTGATGTACTAAGTCAACATCTCATGGTGCTTGGTATTAGAAATAGTCAAGGACAAATTGTTGATAAAGTAAGAAAGTTTATTATATTATAACATTTAATCATTTAAAATTTTGTCTAAAATTAAATTTTTTTTTCTTCTTCAGATGGGTATGAATCCATTAGGAATATCTTTGGAGCCTGGTAAAACCAAAGCTCAAATCTCAAGAGAAGTAGTTAGGCTTATTTATCAAAGAGATGGTTTTCGAGGCTTTTACCGTGGCTATGTGGCTTCTTTGTGTGCTTATGTACCAAACAGTGCTCTTTGGTGGGGACTTTACACAACTTACCAAGGTATGACATCTACTTTAAAATATGTGATTACAATAATATAATTGAACAATTGATAATTGAATAATTGATAATTGAATTAATATAAATAAAACTATTTTAGATGAATTAGTGAAAATTCTACCTACGTGGGTATCTCATCTATTGATACAATCAATTGCTGCAACACTTGGAGGTTTTACAACAACAATTATTACGAATCCTTTGGATGTAGTTCGGGCCCGATTGCAAGTTCAAAGACTAGACAGTATGTGTAATGCTTTCCGTGTATTGTGGTTAGAAGAAGGTTTACGTATGTTTACCAAGGGCTTATCTGCAAGACTTGTTCAATCAGCTTGCTTCAGTTTTTCAATTATTCTTGGTTACGAAACCATCAAAAGAGTTAGTATACATGAAAAATATAAGAATTATATTAGGTGGTGAATTGTACTCTGGATTTTAAATTTAAAAGTTTGTTGTGAGAAACTTTTATTTCCAAACAATGTGTACATGAAGAACGTTAATTCATAGAAATGAAAGACAATTGTAATAAGAGTACCATTAGTACATTGTTTTTTGTCGTTCTTCAAATACTATTAAATCAAAATTTTTGTTTGAAATAAAATTGCCAGAGTATCATTCCATTCAACTTTATTCTAATCAAGGTACTGCAAAATTTTCGAACGATTTCCCATGGACTGATGTACACAACTATTTATAGGTTTGTCTTCTTTAGTACATCAATATTTATTTTGAATAATGTAAATACATGTGTTTGTACAATTTTTCATGTATAAAACGTATGCTGTTGGTATTACTGTTATAATTATTTGCATTGTCTTGGAAAAAAACTGGTCGAATAACTGATCAAATTTTGATGAAAAAATCTATTCAGAATAATGGATAATTTTTTTTAAGTTAATACCAAAAGTATACATGGTGTACACAATGTACTTTTCGACCCATGTTCATAAAAATGGTGCAATTATTTAGTCTGTAAAACAATTAAATTATATATAATTGGAATTATTTGTATCATAATTAGTCAAAGATTTGAAAATTAAAACATTTCTAAATGCATTTTAGAAATAATTTAAATAAATTTTGTTACAAATCATAATCATTTTATCAATAGACTAGGGATAAATAATCGATGTTACATTCATCAAAAATGTAACATGAAAATTTTATGCTGAATAGCTTCACCATCCCCATAATGTTTACAGTAATATGTATACTTTCCAATCATACGCAATATCATTTTAATATTGCGCACATGTAAATAAAGTTAACTGGTTTATATCATTTTTTTTTGTATAGGTCTTAAAATTCTGATGGGCGCTGTGCGCTTACATACGTAAATTACTTAAATCGAATTCACATAAAGACTTTATCATAGCCAATCGTGCATTGTAAAAATATTGAACATTGTTATACCTTGCAGAAGCACGTATTGATGTTCGTTGTAGAGAAAAATTTTCATTTTGATGCTACTGTTTGAACGAGTGAAGCATTTTAAAGATTTTTTTTTTACATATTGAAACGTTTATGTACATTTCATTAGTCTTCAATTTATTTTAAATGAATATTACAATTACTGTAAAAAATTATCTATTAATATTTCTATGAAAAACGTACTGACAATACAGATGTCTGCTATACATATTCACGATATTGCTGCGTATTGAATGAAAATTTTGTAAAATGAACTTGTTTATTGACAATACTTGAGAAGGTAAAGAAATTTTATGTGTTCTTTGTATATTTGTTATTATAACTATTATTGTGAGAATCGGATGAATGAATTAGTAAAAAATGTAACAATTGGCATAATAAATATTCAATAAAAGTATTTTTTAAACCCATTTATTTACAAACGGTGAATCAACAAAAAAACAGTATCAAATTAATTAATTTACCAGGTGGTTAAAAACAACAACGTTTTTATTGATTTTCTTAGTAGCTTTTGGTAGTTGAAAAACATTTCCTTTATTAATAAGTATCAACTTACTAGACTTCAAGTGTTAATGCAAGTATACCCTAACATTTTCTTACGTATCTAACATCTTTACGATTTTATAAACACTATTACAGAAACGTGTCTTTCTGCTTACATGTAGTGATTTTATAAAACATGTATATAGTTAAAAGATTTTATTTTCAAACGGTAGGTAAACCCTTTAACTGAATAGTAATTTATTCAGCAGGTGTATAAATATGCTTCTTCAGGTAATCGAGATCGCATGATTAAAACGCGACTGCATTGAAACATTTTGATGAAAGAGCAATGTTCACACAAGTTGCTCACAATATTTAATAACATGAGAATCATAATCAATAGCCATGGAAAAATGTGTTACAACCGTTTTATGGCCTCAACAAGCAAAAAAATGTTACTACAGAAGCAGCTAAGTAAACAAAAGCCAAAAATAATGGACAATAAAATTATAAAGAAAACAGTAACCAACATCAAAAATAAAAATAATAATTTTAACAAACAGTTAAAACTCTATATTTGTGTACAGAAAATCTAAAAAAAAGAAAAAGTGCTCACAATTTCTTTATACTAAGCACATTCATTCACACAGTTATAAATATCACTCAAAATATTCAGTATAAATCATACTTGTTACAGCTTCAAAAATACTTTATATAATTTATCTGATTTATTGATTAAACCTCAAATGCAATTCAAAAATAATAAATACTTATTATTGAACTGTAAAATACTAGGTAGTTAAATTATCGAGCCCTGAAAAACTTTAAAAGTCCAGCATCAGGATTTAGCCAAATAATTATTTACAAAATTTTTAACAATTTTTCATATTGAAAAGATGATTTTAAAAAATATCCTAACACTGATGTATAAAAATTCAATTATTTCCGTGATATAGTTTGAATCGCTAACTAAATCAAATTGATTGTGGCGCAATTTAGCATGAATGATTTTAATTTTGAAATCTTTAAAAACTGTTGTATATTTGTGACCGGAATGCATAACGACATTTCTATTAATAGTTAGATTTTTAGATAAATTTAATTAAATTTCACTGAGACATATTTATTTTATATAAAAAATTGCTAATATCTCTCAAGTAATTATTTTAAGTCAATCCTGAAGCCAGATTCCATGTAAACATAAAAGTTTACGTTAAAAATAGTATTTTTGCCATTTTTGAATTATTTATCTAACAAAATTAATAAACAAATATTAACAATAACCGACACCATTTTGGACTTGAAATATTCAGACATTTTTACAGAAATATGGAATTATTAACGTCAACTAATTAAAATAAATCGATTGCGTGATGGTTGAGTAAATAATATGTTTTTGTTTTGACTACGAAAATACTGCAATAACAAATAATGTAAATGAAAAATATATATAGTAAAAATTTTGAGTAAATCAAATCAATCATTTTAAATATATAGAATAACGAATTGTATATAGACAGTCTTATTGAAACTATGGTATAATACATAACAAATCAAAATGCCAACTTCTCATTTCATTATATGTAAATAGTTTAACGAAACAATTAATCGATCGGATTAAAGATCTTGCTAAGCAAGACATTTATTTTTCATCAATATGTTGCCGCTGAATCGCTCCAGTGCTACTGCCAATAGCTCCAGCTCCACCAGCTACTTCAGCTGCGACTGCTGCCGTACGCTCGGCGAGGAATCGTTCAAATTCAGGCGAAGTTACGTACTGCAAATAAATATAGGTGCTAGAGTTTTTGGTCATAAAAGCATTTCACTTTGAATATAATTAAGACTTACGGAATTTTTCGTGTCTGTTTTGGAGGCATCCAACTCGTCCTGATCATCTCGCCGTTCTTTTCTGTAAATACAGACAAATCGGTGTAAATTAGTAAACAGTTTTGATGTGATTTAGGTGTGAAACTTCGACTTTTAAAACTTACTTATTTTTCGTGGAGTCGGAGCTACCGGTCGTGCGAGACTGAGCAAAAGCTTCAAATTCATCTTTTACATCCTTCCTTCGTGATTTTGCTGAATCGTCATCCAGACCTGAAGAGACAAAAGAATATAATTTATATGAAGTACAAAAAAAATCGAGATCGTGTTGATGAAAATTAACAAACCAATGGCGCCCATTCGCTGATTCATCGCGTCCATCGAGAGGGCGGACGCTCCCGCGGCAGCCTCGCCATCGGCTTCGGACAAATCGATAAGTGCCTCGGCCTGGGCGAAGGACGATGCGCCGTCACCCGCACCGCCGCTCGCCGCGGCTTCCATCTGCTTTTTCAGAGCCGCGGCGGAGGGAGTGCCACCGCTGCTGCCTATAGCTTGAGCGACGAGCGCGCTCGGCGTCGACGACGTGACTCTGTGATTTTTCATGAAACGAGTGTAACGCAGAAACAGATTGTTCATCTCGTCGTTGATCTGTAAGAGCTCGGCCGTCAGCTCGTCGTGGGCCAGCTTGCCGATCAGATCGACGACGCGCTCCTGCATGACTGTGCACGTGTTGTACAGCTCCTACAAAGCGGAATATCGTATTATCATTGTGTCACGCGGTTGGATTATCATTGCCGATCGCTCATTAAGGAATTATTTTCGTACTATCAAGAGTTCGATGTCCTCGGCCAGCGCCTTGTCGTTGCTGGCTTCCGAGGCCGTTGTGTTCGAGTAGGCGGCCAGCATCTCGCTGAAGACGCGCATGCTGCGCTGTACCGTGTCGAGCTCGCCCCGAAGCTTCAGCATCTGCTGCTCGGTCGGCTGGATGGGTTGTCGGGCGCAGGCCGCGGCCGCGGCGGCCACTGCCGCCGATTCCGACGAGTGTTGCACGCGTTGCTGGCCGCTCAGTGCGGCTGCCACGGCTCCCGGTGCATCGGTGGCGTCCGGGACGCTCTGCAAAAAAAAAAATTACACGTTTCAGTCGAAATTATTTGTACAATATGCAGCTTCGTCGCATTGACCTTGACGCCGCTGCGCCTTCCCTCTAAGGTTTCGAACTACTTTAAATGCCGGCGATAATTGCAGTAACGATCCGTTAATAAAGTGCTCAGCGTGTTTTGAATTTCGTTACGTAAGTCGGTAACATTATCATAAAGCCGCGAGTATGAGTGCGCGCGAATATTTACGTGGATCGTGGGTATATAAGCGCAGCGTAGCGGAAATTCAATACTTTGTTAATTCATTCTGCTTGATCTTTTTATCTTCAAACATTACTTGTGTTTCGGGTGCAGTATTTTTTTTTATCTTTCAACAAGTTAATCAAAAAGTTAATTTTTAAATTATTGTGTTTACAAAGCACGACATTCTATTTGTCCATAATCTAGTGCAAAATTTCGTAATAATGCGAAACAATGATGCAACTTTAGATTGATGTAACATTTAGTTGGTACAGGTAAAATAGTTCAAATTAGATTAGAAGTAATTCTTATCTTTACAATACTAATCAATACTTTGAAAAGTCCATTAAACAGTTTACGCAAGTAAAATTTATTTCAAAACAAATCTGAGAAACAAATATCTGCATCATTTTAATGGACACTTTGATAAATTATTACTTCTTCTTACCCTTTCTGGAGTGATGATAGGAGCCATGGCATCTAGATCGGTCATTGGAAATTCAATACCTTTGGATTTCAGCTCTTGATAGACTTGTACAACACCCTGGGTGTGAGGTTGATTTTTGAATGTATCAGCCCAGCTTTGTATGAGATTCAGTACTTTTTCTTGTACTGCTGTAGGGGGCTCATTTTTTGGACCTATGAGCTTAACTAATTCTTGAACAAATTCTCGTGTGCAGGCAACAGCATGAAATCTCTTTCCGCAATTCTTTACACAAGTTTCCAAAACCTAAAAACATTTCAACATAGCAGATTTTAGTAACAATATTAAGTATGAAGCAATAAGTTCAAAAATGATAAAGGAAGTGACTCACAGTAAGAGTGTACATAACAATGGTATAATTTTTGCCAGCGGCTTGATTTAGTCTACGTTTAATGGCTTTTATGGCATCTCTGGGTCCATCCTCTGTTTCATTAATGATATCACAGATTTCCATATTCAACTGCCAGTTTTCGCTAGCTAAACTAGCATCTGTGGCTTGTTCTGTAAATAAAAAAAGAAAAAGAGTATGAGCAATGAAAACATAAAAATCCAAAGAATTCATGATTATAAATAGACATACCTATTCGCTGACCAACAGGCGAACTGAATGGATTAGTGACATTTACTCCAAAGAACGACATGGTGATTGTAGGCGATGCAAGCTTTTAGCTTGTAACGTTTTATGGGTAAAATAGAAACGAACGATGCACTGTTCAAACACGTAAGAACAACGTATATGACAGGCTCAAAGCACAGATGAATGAATCATACGCTTTGGAGGAAAGACAATGTAAGTAAAAGATAAGAAATTAGCGACACCTGTCAATTCGGAGCAGCTACGCACACCGCGGTAAGAGCTACGTCGATTCTCTATTTATAAGTAAAACGGAAAAACCAGATGGTCCAATGTTGCTGGTATGCTTTGTGATCAGTCTAGCGAAACTGGCAGTATATACGTCATTTACTGATGTAGGCACGTCGAACTATACGTTGCTTCGGCTGATGTAAACAGTGCAGCAGCAGCAGCAGCAGCCGTAATAATTCTCCCCGTTGTGGCTGCGCTATACGTGTAACCTCGAATCCAGGTGCGGGAGAACTACTTAGATCGCGAATCACTGCTGTGTTGATATACGGGTCGCAGTATAGGCTGGAATTAGGGTGCGGTGCGCGTGCCGTTGTACCTATACACAGTAATATATATCGGAGTCGCGCTCGAGAGAGACGATAGGTGTACGCACGCAATAATAGACACACTGCTGATCGCGCGCACGTATATATATATATATATATTGGAAAAGCGCAGTTCGCGGGCACTTTATTATATTACGTACGCGAGCTGCACAAGCTGACAGGTATATTAGCTAGCTATGTCGCGTTACATTTATGGAGGCATATCGCGCGGAGTCGTCGCGGAAAACTGCAATAGTAGCTATGCACCTGCTGCTAGTTATTACGTGTACGTACGACAACGCGACACACAGCAGTTTTCACTGCTATTCGTGGAAAAAACTACCGCACCACTGCTGCACACAACACCGCACGATAAGTCGATGTCGAGTTGATCACTCTGCTGCGACTGAACTGCGCTCAACGCAGTGTGAGTTGTGGTGCTGCTGCTGTGATGTATCTTATTGTGTTTATAAGGCGTACGCTGTAACGTATAAGTATATGCCTGGCACTAAACACTGCACTATACTGCCAGACGCGCAGTCGACGCACAGTCTCTATGTACGAGCTTTGGAGTAATAGTGTCGACGGCTCGAGACACTGACAGCGACGCGCGCGACGCGATCGCGAGGCTATACGGCAGCAGTGCGCGAAATTTCGGAGCTCGCCGTATATAGAAGCATCAAAACAGTAGCTGACAGTAATGTCTTATAAATGTCAAATTTTGACATTTAGAACCAGTGACTATAGTAGCTCTATACACTAACGGCTGTTTTCTACTGTGTGCTAGCGTTTTGGGTAATAATGCGGCGACAATGCGTTGGGTCGTTACTCGTTTACGATGACAGTCGCGAATCTCGAACCAGAATTCCGAAAAACGAGGGCGCAAAACGCGAGTCTTCTTTGTTTGCTGCTGCCAACTTTCCGAGTGGGGGTAATTTTAAACGTCAGTTGGCGATTGACGATTGACGAAGCGAGGGTTGTTGACGAACGTTCGATTGTTGGCAATGTTGGTAGGTGCTGCAAGGGAGTATAATAAACGTTGCAACTATGGGACACACTTGCTGCGCATTCGTCGATTGAATAACGTAACTGCACGTCATGTGAGATCAAGTGCAAAATACCGCCGGATTCGAGTTTGCTACATCATGGGTATGACAGAGTCATCGTCGGAATCTGTTGTGATGAATGCAGTCGAAAGGGCACAAGATTGACCTTTGCATTTCGAATTGCGAAATAGTCGTTGTTTGGTGCAGTGAATTTAGCGCAATTAATTTAAGCGGTGCAAAATGGGAAACGTTAAAAGGGCCGCGCGCGGTAACCGCGGCAACCGCGACGCTCCGAGGTTAAAACAAGCTGCAGCAGATCCAATTCGGTGAGCGCAAAATCATCGTCGTCGGTTATCGTCGTCGCCGCGGCCAAACAAGATGCTGCAGACGTACCAGCCGAAGAGGCACGAGGTCGTGACGAAGGAGCTGCTGCTGAGCCTGGCGAACGAGCAGCAGCCGCGCAGGAAGCGCAAACGCAACATCAACTCGCTCGACCAGGTGCAAGAGATCAGGCTCGAGTACAGAAGTGAGTGATCAATTTTATAATCGTACTGCATACAATAACATAATTAATTAATTACTCTGATATCGCAGGCATCCTCAAAATAGACTGCCTGTGGCCACTGTCGAATCTGGTCAAGCTCAAGCTCAACAACAACGACATCGAGAAGATCGAGAATCTCGACAGTCTGGTGCATCTCTGCGAGCTCGATCTCTCCTTCAACAAGATCAAGAAGATCGAGAACCTCGACAATCTCAAAATGATCCACGTGCTGTCGCTCTACGCGAACGAGATCGAAGTGGTCGAGGGTCTCGACAGCATGACCCATCTCAGCATACTCAGCTTGGGCAAAAACAGCATCTTCGATCTCGAGCACGTAATTACATTCCCCTTATACGATTATACTTCTTTATTTAACTGTACCAATCTATCTCGTGTTTGCGATAGGTCTTATACCTGCGCAAGTTCAAGGAACTGCAGAGCCTGCAAATGGTCGGCAATCCGTGCACCGAGCGCAGCGGCTACACGAGCTACCTCCTCGCTTTCGTGCCGCAGCTGGTCTATTACGGCTACAAAATGATCAGCTCGAAGCAGAGGGAGGACGCCGCCGAACGACACAGGTACGATTTATTAACACAGTTTTTACGCAAAACTCTTACTTATAAATAAAGTTTAATGAATATCGCACGTGTCGTAGACGAGCGCTTGCCAATGTTCTCGAGGCCGAAGCCAAAAAGCAGAAGGAGCTGGAGGTCGTGCAGCACCAGGAGGACAAGGTGGCTCAACTCTCCAAGTCGTACGTTGAGTATCTCGACGAAGACTGCCTCTTCGACCTCATGTACGAGAACGACGATGGTATGTGTATAAAATACAGTTGATACGAGTGAACCTTGCTCAACATCATTACTCGGCAGACGGAAAAATTCTGGCTAAGCTGAACCAAGAAACCGAGGCAGCCAACGCCCAGTACCGGCAGCGCTTCTCAGCCGTCTGCCATGAACTGTTCGAGCTCGGCCTCAAGGAGGATCACAAACGCCGGGCCGAGATCGACGCGCTCAATAGCGTCGTTGAGGCCAGCATCTGTGCTGCCACGATCAAGGCCCGCAAGTAATTTATACAGCAAGATATCTACCACAACACAAATTAAATGTTATATTCTTGTGCACCACGTAAGCCTCTTTACAATAGCCTGTAATTGAAGCTGCTCCTCGCGTGTCTCTGTGCAGAATCATGGACAGCGTCCAGAGCAAGAGGGCCGAGATCAGCGTGCGCATAACGCAGATGCTGCGCGAGGCCGCCATCAGCGCCGAGGACGCCGATCTCGACGACGAGACCATCGACCAGATCGACAAGCTGGCCAAGCAGCTGTCCAACGAGTTTCACGCCTACGTGAACAACGTCTGGAAGAAGCTCATGCGCGAGGAGACGCTGCTGCACGAGCAGATCGAGGTATCTCGTTTACCGAATCCGGCTTTCTCTTAAAAATTGCTGTACATATCCACTTTCTCTTCTCCGTCTTTTAGGAAATGAGTAAAATGTTCGAAATCAACATCAACGACATGGTTTCGGCTTTCCTGGAGCTCGCGCAAGACTTTTTTGCTCGCTTACGCTCCCTAGAAACCGAGTACAATGAGACTCTGGTGCCGATCGTTGTGGCTTTTTTGGGCGCCGTTGACGAGGAGGACAAGACGCCATTTTTGATATCCATAATCGATGACAAAGATGCTTTCAACAACTGCCTCGCCGGCTCGCATTTCTCTCACTTACAGGTCAATGTTTTACAATGTTTTCACCTATTCAAATGATGCTGCGTACAAATTACACTCGAACGATCAATTATTTGTGTCTTTGCGTAGGTCATAGATGATCGGCAAGACCGTATGCTGAATCGCCTCAGGGACTGGCAAGCTACGTTTTTGAAAAATTTGGTCGAGTAAGTCAGCGTCAATTCTTTTTTCGATCCCATTGTCTGAAAAATAAAATTTATTTTTTATTTTGCGCAGTGATGAAATTGAAAGGAGTCGCAGTCGCATCCTTGAAATATCGCACTACTTGAACTATCATCGGGAAAATGCCACCGTAGCTAAGATTCTCGGTCAGCAATCTTCGCAACTCGAACATCTCTCCGAAGAACACGAAGAAGATCTCGAAGAAGATCAGGATGAAGCTAAAGAGGCCTTGCCTGGTGACAACGACAGTAATGTTACTTTAATTGATCTTTAATTTTTATTCTTTTTACCTTGAATATATTTTTTTATTAAAAAAAACTTGTGTATTAGTAATAACATTTTGTAAAAAATATACAACTTTAAATATGTATACATTGCATTAAATGCGGTCCTATATATTCATTAATATCAAATCTATTTATGGATATGCCTTGTTTCATCTTAAATCTGTAATTAAAATAGTCACACTATTTGGCTGTGAAAACATGTTCAAAAACATGCTCTTTTCTTTTTTCACATGGCAAAGTTATCATTTTGATTTCTTCTTAAGAGATTGCACATACATGTCAAGACCTTTTTGTACTTGTGGTAATTGCACATAATTAAGAAATATTGTGGTATCCCATTCACGATTGTTTTCTAACCATGCTATTGTTTCTTTTCTCAAACTCAGTTTGGTAGCTTCTCTTGCTTCCGCTGAAAATATAAAATTTTAATTTTTTGTTTTGCTTTATAATCTAATTAAAACCATTTAAAACAAACTTACATGGAATTCTAGCATAACTGGTTATATATTTCTGAGATTTAGCAAGAGCATCATTTTTATCGCTGGCAATTTCATCAATCAATCCAATTTTTAAAGCTTCATCAGGTTTGAAAAGTGATCCTCTATAAATTTTCAATACAAAAATTAAATATAATATACTTAGGCTAAAAATTTCATTGGGAAAGTACCTCATTAGAGCAAGCTCAGCCTGTCTGTACCCAATAGTTGAGATCATAGGATCTGCGAACCATTTTGGTGCAACTATGCCTAGTTTAGTCTCATTCAAACCAATTGTGTGTTCACCTTGAACCATGATTCTGTATTCGCAGGACAAAGCGAGTAGGCAACCTCCTGCTGGACTAGCTCCCTATTTTTTTTACCCTTGTAACATTAATTTTGCTTGCTTTTTATGGATAATAAGCTCAACTTACATTGATTGCTGCAACAGTAGGAATTCCCATTCCATACAAATTCAACCATAAATCTTGTAACGAATGCCAGAATTCTTCGCAGCGCTTCAAGTCTGGTTTGTACATCTCCATTATATCCAAGCCAGCAGAAAAAACAGTAGGCATTGATGATGTTAAAATAATTCCCTGACTGCCTTTATCCACAGCATTTTCTAAAGCTTTCCTCAAGGCATTTATTAAATCCAAATTAAGACTATTGACTGGTGCTCTGGACATGGACAATGTAGAAATTCCTGGAAAGAATAAAGTAATATTTCAATAACATAATGCAAAAGGTATGCAGTATAATGAAACAAAAAGTAAACAGATGAACTAAAACTAAATACAATTATTTTTGTTAATAATAAATGATAAAAAATACAATTGCAGCAAAGAAAACAAACGAAAAGTTACCAGTTTTTTCATCAAGAACAGAATCAACCAGATTCTTTGAGGGTGTAGTCTGAGTACTCAAGCAGGCGGCGGCATTTTTGCTAACGCAATTCCTGGACTGTGCGAGCAGCGAAGCTCCGCACCGTCTGAGAAGAGACCAGTTGGCCATCGTTCAAAAGTCGATTGAAATTGATTCCTAGCTAAAAAAGACCGGACAACAGATCGAACGTCAAACGTTCGACAACAGCACACGACGAATGAGAGGCGCGCTTCACTGCGGATGAAACTTGACGTACTATACTAGGATGCACGCGTTGCAGCTACAGACGGACGAGGATGGAGAAAAGAATTGGCACTGAGAACAGAATGAAAAAAGTACATAAACATTAGCCACTGCTCGTATTTAGTTCAAGAGATCGCAGGGCAGGTAAGATCTATTTACTGTACAGTTCGAGATGGAGCGATAAGCAGCTGTGCGAAGTAATGCCAAGTGAAGCAGTCGACGAATTCGCGAGTCGCGCTGGCTATAACCTATATCAAGTGCGAATATCGCGAATTGTAGGCGAATTGCGAGACTTGTTTTGCATTGGTGTAGTATGTCTGCGACGTGTTGTGGTGGGTATACTCGACGAGTGACGTCCCCAGACCGCGCGATATATACAAGTATATGGCATGGTCCAGGCAATATCACACATCTTTTCCACGATAAGTAAGTCAAGTCTCGGAGTTGCGGATTATTTTTCGCACAGTCATGCTTGATCAGCCCGATCGACGATCGTACATCACGTACCAAATAAAAATTCGAGTCGCTTGATTTTTTTTCAATCGAGTGCAGCTGCATCTTTTTCACGGTCGCTTTCGAGTTACGCGCGTACTTATTTCGGCAGCCAATTTTTCAGTTGCCCTCCATTGTTGATTTAATTTATTTTTTATACAATCGATGATTCATGGTGCTGTAAATTCAAATAAATTGGACGATCGATTCGAGTGGTTTTTTGCTTTATCGTAATTAGGGATCATTTATTATTTTTCTCGGATTTCGATCGAAAGAATTGGTCGACGACGGCCAGGTGCTCGCGACTGAAGACCTGATCGATGAGCCGCTCGATCTGCAGCTCGACGTCGCTGCGCATTCGCTCGGTCAGCTCGGCCCGCAGTTGCTTCTTCTGCAGGCCCATGGCTCCACCTGTAACAGATATATAATGATATATAAATGATTCAAAATCCAAAGTCGCGATCTCGGAATGGTAAATGTATTACGGGAAAGTTCGGCGAAGCCGTCGATGAATCGGTGACATCGAGCGAGTCCGTCGACCGGATCACTGGCCACCTCGTCGATCAATCCCATCCGCAGGGCCTCCTCGGGCTCCCACAGGCTGCCTCTGTTATCATAAATCGCGATCCAGCATCGCTAATATCGTAAATCGACGCTCTCTAGCTGCATAATGAATAACGAGACGTTTCGCGATCGTACCTCATTAGGGCGAGTTCGGTTTTTCTCGTACCGATGAGAGTTTCCATGGCGTCCTTGAGCCAGTAGGGCGGCGGTATCCCGACTGGAGCCTCGTTGAGACCGATGCGGTTTTTACCTTGGAGCATGACCCTGTAATCGCAGGCCAGGCTGAGCGCGCATCCACCGGCTGGGCTGGCTCCCTATAATAATGCGCGCACACGTCGCATATATACGATAAATGCATCGAGTGCCAATCTATTGTGTCAATTAAGAAATTACATTGACGAGCGCGACGGTGGGGAACTCGGTGGTCAGTCCGTAGAGGCTCGACCAGAAGTCGAGCAAGGCCCTCCAGCAGTCGGCGAAGGCCTTCCTGTCCCTCGCGTGCGTCATGCGAAAGTCCAGGCCGGCGCTGAAGACCGGCAGCGAGGACGTGAGCAGCAGGCCTCGGCAGGCGGGGATTTTGCGCGCCGCCTCGAGCGCCTCCAGGAGCGAGCGCAAGAAATCGGCATTGAGCGCGTTCACCGGCTTGCTCGACATCGACAGCGTCGCGACTCCTGCGCATATTAGTCGATGCTCACACATATTTACTATATTATCTGCTTGTAGTTATCGCGTGTCAGTAAACTTACCGGTCACGTCGTCGTACGAAAGTGAGGCGAGTTTCTCCTTGTTATTACGAGTGTCAGCAGTGGCCGAGTGAGCGCGTCGAGTGGTAGCAGCGGTGCCTACTCGTTTCAGCCAGCTCTCGTGTAGCGTCGTCGGCTGGACTTTCAGTCGTGTTTGGATCCTCAGCGCGAAGGACGCTAAGTTGGCCATGATGGGGCCTTGCCGAGGATAAGTTGTGCGGAGACTGAGACCTCGATCGAGACGTATGAGATTTACGCGAGCTACGCCGAGAAATTACGCAACGCCGCACAGCTGCTGCTTCGGCCGAAATTATGCTTGAAACTTCTTCCGATAAGATAAGCGTTTAAGCTGCTTTTCCTCTTGCCAACTTGATAAGTCCGTAGTGCGACTATATGAGGGAGATCAATACAATTGATGCAATCATTTCGAGTCATTTAAATTCCAAACGTATACACAATTCCTTTATTTCAATTAATTCAGTACATCAGGTACAGGCACTTCACGACCGGACATCCAGTATCGCGCGTTAAAAGCATCAGAGCGCCGATCTCCTGCGGGATCGAAGAAAGTCGCCGATGATCTTCTGGACGTAGGGCCTCTGCACGGACTTGATGAACGACTCCGTGTCCAATTGTCGATTGGACTCGAGCCACTCGATCGCCGGCCGCCTCAGGGTCAGTTTCATGTCCGCTCTTGCCTCGGCTGTAAACACGGTCTCTCATTTTAATATCATCGACGATCGGAAAAAAGAAACGTTTATAGAACGATCGATGTAAGATCAACTCACGCAAGATGTGGTCGTAGCTTTTGATGTAACGGGTGCACCTGAGCAGGGCGTCCGCCTCGTCGCTGGCTATCTCGTCGATCAAACCGATCTTCAGGGCTTCCTCGGGTTTGAACAAAGTCGCCCTGCCCCAACAATTTTATATTATAGTGATGTGCGGCTATCGGTATATACTAAATAGCTCGATTCTTTTATATAAACTACCTCATGAGTGCAAGCTCGGCTTGTCTGTAGCCCACCACGGCGATCATGGAGTCGTTGAACCACTTGGGGGTGGCTAGTCCAAGTTTGGCTCCGACGACGCCGATCGTGTGCTCGCCGCTCAGCATGACCCTGTAATCGCACGCCAAGGCCAGAAGGCAGCCTCCGCCCGGACAGGCTCCCTGTATGGATCATATCTTATGCATAAAAAAAGCATCCAACTGAATAGTCACCATGTAGAAATGACATAGCGTTTCACGGGACACGATCGATCTCATTGCGTTCGGTTATTCTACCGCCGATCACTCACATTGATGGCGGCGACCGTGGGTATCCTCATCGCGTAGAGACTCAGCCAGAGATCCTGCAGAGCGCGCCAGGACTCGCGCAGATGCTCCACGTCGGGCTCGTGCATGGCCTTGAGATCGAAGCCTGCGGAGAAGAGTCGGGCCAGCGACGAGGTCAGAATGAGGCCGGTACTGCCCTTGACCATGGCCTTGTCGAGGGCCGCCTTGAGCGCGCGGCACATGTCCACGCTCAAGCTGTTGACCGGCGCGCTACGCATCCTCAGCGTGGATATACCTGCCGTGGGGGAATATAGGATCGCAATCGTATTAGCCGCGCATTTGCAATTTCTCCGGTCGCGTGTGCCGCCAAATCGATAGATCGGTTATCGCCTTTGCCGACTCATAATTTATGCGTTTCGCCCGGTAACATAGAAAATCGCATCATCGCAGATTTGTATATATTGTGTATGCTCACCAGTCTGCTGGTCGTACGACACATCGACGAGCGAGTGACTTTCTTCCTTGCTGGGATTTGCAGCACTACTACTACTACTACTACTTGCCGCTGCTGCTGAATCCGACACGCTCATTGACCTGGTGGCCATCCTGATCATTGACATTAGCGATGACTCGACTTGCTTAGAATTGGCCATTTTCCAAATGGACTGCGGGACAGCGTGATTGCAGGTGTTGACAACAAAGAGAGAGAGAGAGAGAAAGAGAAAGCGAGTTTTATATGCGTCGCCGATACTACGCGCGGACGATCGTACTGAATAGCGAGTGCCGAGTTACAAGATTATGGCAGCGCGCGCGCGTCGCTGGCGGATGAGGCCGTTAGACGCATCCAAGTCATCGCTCGAGCGCGGAATAATCAATTAGCCATCGTTTTTTTTTTTTTTTTGTATTACTAGTCGATAATAGACTTTCGAACGGATTGCACGCGCGTAAATTTTTAAGTACTCTATTCCGATCGTTGTTGCTATTACGTCTGCAGGTGACTCTTGCTATTTTAATTTGCATCATCTCGGTTGCTTTTTATACTGTCTTTACATTATTGTTTCTTTAATTTGCATCACCTCGCAATACGATGAGAGACCTTTCCAAAAAATGCGTCACGTTTTAGGATAGATATAATAGCACGCGGCGATATTGCGCAAAAATTCTGGCGAACAATAGCATTCTTGGCTCGGTATCCCGTTGTTACAATTATCTCCATTTACTTTGCCCATGGTCACTCCGTTGTGATTTCGTGGATTTACAACTCGCGAGTCATGAAATATGACCTAGAATACTTCAAGCGATGGTGTAATGTCTAAACAAATTTTTAACAAGAGTAGTTCAGTTGTAGATCCAGAGGTTTAATGGGATTCTCTAGGCAAGAGAAGAGCTTTACACCACTCATGGGAATAAAGTAACCGATAAACGTTGTTTACTAAAATCATTTTTGTAAACTACTGAAGATTTTTTTCGGCGTTAAATGATATGTTACCTGGACTGTTTATCATTCTTATCTTCGCAACGATTATTATATACCTATGTATAACTCTCCGAGTAATACAGATATACACACACGTACCGGAAAATTTGACGACATGTATATAATAATTTTATATATATCGATGATGATGTCTCGCATACATGCGATATAACCAAGTGCAAAACATTTGTCGCGCGTCGCCGAACAAACGATATTTTGTCAAGGTGACAGAAGACATGCTCGCCCACGTTACGAGCACGTATAAGGGCTGTGAATTATTTTCGCAGGATTCTCTTTAGATAGTACCCACCGATAGTGGAAATGTGGCTTGCCAGATGAAAAAGTGACGAGTAATCGTGTCGATCGATTTTTTCTAAACAAACAGGGTGAAATGCAATGAAACTGTAGTTTAAAATCATCTAGAAAATTAGTACTTTGTGCTAAAATTTCACTGCAATTATCTGCTGCGTTCCTGGAAACTACATTTACACTATAAGTGGTACTATCTGCAGAGAATCCTGCGAAAAAATTCTGCTCTCATTTTTCTCATACTTGTGCGATAATTTCGCCTTGACTAAACTATGCTCCGAAGTATAAAGACGCGCGTGTGTTTTATTTTTCGGGCTCTTTACGTTTTTCATGACAGATATCTAGTGCATCGATAAACATATTATCTACTTCAAAAATATATCGTTACGATTAACTATATACATGTAATTTAGTGTTTTATTACACGGAGTCACACAGAGTTCGCGATCGATAAAAATATCATAAGACGCGCGATGACTCAAGTGGTTTTTTCAAAAGCGCCTCGATAGGTGCAAACAGCACACACGAACGTATACGTATAATACGCAAGAAAAGTTATATATTATGACAAAGCTCGTATATAGCTGCACGTCACAGCAGCAGCAGCAGCAGTTCTCGAGGTTGCTGTTGCCGTCGTTGCCGCCGAGTTTGTATCTATATGTAATAATAAAATCAAGCGATCATAAAAGTCAGAACGGATGGTGAGTCAACGATCGCGTAGAATGCGTATAATATAACGTATTTTCCACGCGCAAAAGCACAAACAAACAAAGCCCACAAGTCGTATATATTTCAGGCAAAAGAGTGTATTAAGGTGATGATGATAATATTATTCAAGCCAGTGCGCCACAAAAATTTTTGTAAAAAGATACTCTTTAATTGCTTGCTCTTACAGCGAAAATGGTGCATATTTTTAAATTAATCATTATATGATATCCTTACAAAAGTACAACAATCTCCTTAATAGCTATAGCACATTGTCGATCACAAACACACACACGAGCGGGAGCTCGCGAGCTTTTTGTTCCGCGTGATCGATCCAGAGTGAAGACACTGCAGAATTTGTATAATAATTATGTAGAGGAAAAGTCTCGATCGATCAATGATGCTGCTTGTAGAACTTGAGAAAATAGACGAGCAGAATGACCATGATGATGAGGCCGATGAGCGAGGCGACCATCAGGCAGATCTTGCTCAGACAGTAGGAGACGCAGTCGCAGATGTTGCGGCAGCAGCAGCACAGATCGCGGCAGCAGTCGTCCTCGTGCTGTCTCTCGATCACGACGACGCTCGGCGACATGTTGCTGGCGGCGGCTGGTTGCTGCGGATAATGACGCACTGGCGCGGGCTCGACGATGACCGGGGCACTGGGCGGCTGACGCTGGTACTCGACGCCGTAGGCTTGATTCTGGTAGTACTGCGGCTGCGGCTGCTGCTGGACTGGATACGGCGGCTGCGGCTGCTGATTACCGTAGTTGTAAGGAGCTTGAGGATAGTCCTGATGCTGCTGTTGCGGCGGGTAGCCCTGCTGGTAGTAAGCCATTGACTGTCGGCGGAGGCGGTGCGGCGATACGATCGCGCGCGCGTCTCAGAGCCAGGAAGGAGTAGAGGTAAGCGAGCCGCGGCGGCGTGCGTGGGCGTGAGAATGCTATGTATATTTGCCGAGCACCGCTGTGTGCTCGATGATGACTCGTTCGGCGCGACGATGATCGTTTGCCGTGTGTGACTCTCTCTCTCTCTCTGTGTATGCGGTAAAGTGCCGTCGAGCGGAAACCGATGCCACAGTCAACAGCGCTCGGCGCTGCTCAGCTGTAAATCGCCGCCGCAATTACCTTGATGCGTGTGCGCGGCTATCAGCACTTGCCTCTGATAAGGCGCTTATCTTGGCCGTCTCTCGAGATACGCTCGTGCGAATCGACGCAGTTATAGGCGTAAGTGCCGAAAGCTCGTCGCGCGCAATCGCCGAAAAAAATCACTGCGGCGAGTCGGCGTATCGGATTCCACGCGCACAACACACTGCATTGACCGCGCGCGATGTAGCTCTCTCTCTCTCTCTATAACGTACCGATCGCTATTATTAGATTTTCGGATTATAGGCAAAGGTCACTCGCGCGCGCGAGTTGTAATTTCGTCGCTCGAGCCCCCGTGCTTATTCATAGGCGGCCTCGAGATGCGAACGTCTAAACTTGCCGAGATGCAGCGAGTCCATTGATGCACGGGTCACGAATGGTCGCAGCTGCCTCGAGTCGCGTATTCGAGCCCGTACATCGTGCAGTCTCAAGCAAACTCCCAGTACAGTAGGAGAAAGAGCAACGCGAGCACGAACAAGAGGATGAAGAACAGCACCGAACCGGCCCGACAAATTTTTCCTCCTTTGCTGCTGCCGCTACTACTGTAAACATCCATTGCTTCCGGGGTGCAGACGATCGCCGATTTGCCCGGCTGTACTAGCTCGAAGGCTTGATACGCCTCGTTGTGATGGTACAGGCGGTTCTGGCGCTGGGCTTTTTGTGCCAACGAGTCCAGGGTGTCGTAGCACTTGTGATGATAGTAGGCCGCGTGAGGCATGTTGACGACGAGGATCACACGTCTTTCTGTGATCGAACGTGGCCTAAGACTGTCGTCGGTTCATGCGGAGCAAACTGGAATATTATAATTAATGGCGCGAACGGTCGCGATAAGCAATTGCGTCTGTTTACGTTATCGAATAACATTAGGTACATTTCACTGCTACAGGCCTCGATTCGGTTCGTACGAGTTTCGGAGAGGGATGTTTGCACGGAGACGATTCGAGGCATGAGCAGCGAGGAGCGCGCGGATAAATCGGCCAATCCGATGGGAATCGGATCGGACTTTGTTGCCAAATACTGACTTTATTTATACTTATCCAAAATAAATATAAGTATAAATGTAAATAGCAAATATATTTTTAATATGGGACAGCTGCGGTCATTTATTTGAGTTAGATTCAGTATGAAAAAGAGAATATTGTAGTACAATAATAAACAATATATTGTGTCACATGTATCTTTTGTTCAAGAACTATCTAATGCACAATGTGATCGTTTGCCGGTGGTCGAGTTCATCGGGTTCTATGAGCCATGGCAAATACAAAGACGAAATGTTTAGCTTTGCTGACAAACACGTCGAACCGGGCCGATTAATGTGACTGCTCGTACCCGCCTCGATTGCTCTATATACAATCAATTGTTGACAGCACTGAGTCAGTGCGAGTAAATATAAGGATGCCGTAATGTCCATCGTTATATTACGATTACCTTATCGGTAAGAATCTCCCCTGCGTAGCAGAGCGCGAAAATATTGAACGTCATTATCGAGACTAAAATGCAGGAGTCGGTAAACCGAAGTTCATGTGCCCTGGAGATGCTGTAAAATACACGCATCACCTCGCAGCGAACGCGCGGGAAAATTTATGTAAATTCATAATGGAACAAAAGAAAAGTGGATGGATGCGATTATCAACGTCGAAGCTAATCTGCACACATCATCTATGATATCAAGTTTAACGAATCGTTACTCATTTAGTTAAATGTACAACACGTGACATAAAAAATCCATTTTATTCCCCGATAAAAATCAGTATTTTTACCAGTTCCAGTTAAATTGGTTCGGGTTCGTTCAATACGCAGCTTAGCTTATTGTCCAACTTTTACATGAGGTGTACTTAGTAATTTTTATTGATATTCTAGAGAGATACATTGCCATGACGCTATTGGCATAAGGTTTTGTACTTACACCGCATGGCGAAAAATAGCATGTAGTTTAGCCTGGTCAGCCGCCAGCTGATCTCGCTGCAGCTGACAGCTCGCCGGGTGGTGTTATGTTTATTTGCATATCTAACCACAGCTACTTACTTTTTCCGAGCAAATATATTTATATTTGTTTGTAGTTGAGTACGTCATATGCCAAAACGTCTACGTCTTTAACGATTTGAATAATTATAGTTTTTTTATCGAGTTAAAGTTCCTAACCTAAATATTCGAGTTTATTTTAATCATTTATCCTGTGCAAATTTCTGGCTAATTTAGTAACTTAGTTCTTCTCTAATCGCATTTTTTTCTTCGAATATTCATATCATTACTTTTAAATATTATTATACTAAATTTAATTAGATTATAATATTATAGCAGAAATATTGAACGTTAAAAATTAGATTTTAACTAAGGAAGATGAACTCGAGCAACATAATTAATTATGCTGTCAGGTAATTTTCAATCTACAAATTAGAGTATAAAAAATATACCTACACTATAGTTGATTCGATCGGAATTATTTCAGAGTGAAAGAGGAGCCAAGTGACGTATCGTTTAGTGAAAATTACGATGAAATGATTGATAAGGCATCCGATCTTAAAAACTTCAAACAAGAAAAATCAGTAAGAATTAATATTTACATGCAATTCATATAATAAATATTAGTAACATTAATAAAATTGGTATTTTATTACAGTCCCTTCAAGAATGTGACGAAGATCGTGAAAATGAACTTCACCCTATGGAAATTGAATTTGAGTGTGAAGACGTCAAGATTAACATGAATTCATCAGTAGTTAAGAAAATTGCCGATCAATCCGAAAATCAATATGACAGCGAAACTCAAAATATCGTTAAAAAAGAAACTATGGGCAGCGTAAAAAAAGAAATGAATTTAAATAATGATTGTGAACTCGGCGAAAAAAATAAAAACAGGAGAGTTACGAAAAAGTTGAATTCAGCGCACAGTGGCGTCATTTGTGATTCATGTGGAAAAACCTTTCGAAGCAAAAAGTCTCTCATAGTCCACATCGATTCGTTGCACAATAATATCACTTACGCGTGTGATATATGCGGGGCAAATTTGAAAAATAAAGGTTACCTCAAAGTCCACCTTGATTCGGTGCATCAACGTGTCACACATACATGCGATCTATGTGGAAGTACATTTTCAAGAAAAGATTCCCTTAAAAATCACATCGACGCGAATCATAAGGGAGTCGGATATGAATGAGACGGAGCACAGCGTCATCAGTTGTGATTTATGCGAAAAAAGTTTTAAGAAGCACCAGTCTCTCAAGATCCACATAGATGTGGAACATAATAAAATCACTCACACGGGTCATATATGCGGGGTAAAATTGAAAAATAAGGGTTACCTCAAAGTCCACATCGAATCATTGCATAAACGCATCACGTATACATGCGATCTGTGTGGAACTACATTCTCAAGAAGAGATTCTCTCAAACTTCACATTGATGCAGTACACAGGGGTATCGGACACAAATGCCCTAATTGCCCAAGGGTATTCGAAAGAAGGAGAAATCTCGAATTTCACTTAGATATGTTGCACGCTGGTGTTACCCATGCTTGCGACGAATGCGGTAAAGAATTCAAATGTATGAGAAATCTCAAATCGCACAAGAATATAACTCATTCGCGTATAATGTATCCGTGCAATATATGTGGAAAAGAGTTCAAATTTATAACGTATCTCAAAACTCACGAGAATAAAGTTCACAATTGTGTCATTTTTTCATGCGATACATGTGGAAAAACATACAGATCCAAAAAATACCTCGAAAACCATGTCAATAAACAGAATTGCCGAAGAGAAAACAAAAATTAAAATGATAATGTTATATTATGAACTGTAATTATAAATGTATTATGACGTATGCATGAAAGGTATCCTGAATTGAATAAAAAATCTCGATGTACGATGTAATATATTTGTTCGGAGTTTCTTGAACATAATGTTATCTGATAAGATGAAACTTTTTAACTTTTGAATTTTTAGAACAATCAATAAATTTTTATAGAAAAATTATTAAAGTTGTCGGTATATACCAATCAAAACGATTCAACTTATACATTTTTAATTGGTGCTCGCGCTATAATAATTTTTCTGGGCTGTTCGGTTTATTAAAGTTTGTAATTCGTTACCTTGAGCACCGCCATACAAAAGCTCGAGAAAACCCCAATACAAAATATACCTTCGGCCTTCGAAGTTATCCTTTCACGCATAAATGATTCCTTTATGGAGATATTTTAATTAACATAAATTGAATGTATAAAACGTCAGTGCCCAGTAAACAAATAAGGTAAGAATCGTGACGTAAACGTTTAACCATTCAACGCGAGTATCAATTTCAATTGTTACTTTCGAAAATTGTGAAGACATAAGTAATAAGGCAGAGTTGAATAACATTTGCAATTGGCCTGCGCACAGGCAACCCCACCCATCGCTCAAGTATACAGAGTAGTACATGTCAAAACATGCAGACTGCAGTGCACACCTACAATGTATACAACATCACAGGCTATTCTGCTAAGCAACATGTACACCTATTAATTAATTAATTGCTTACGCATAACACGTTGATTCTCGACGAGGCTACTGCTATCATTCTTATGTATTCAAGCAGCTGAGCAAAATTGCAATTTGCAATCGTAATCACCTAGCCCATGACACACATAGGTTATGTGCCATTTATAGCGGATTTTAACTCTTCGGTTGTATACACGAGAAAAAACATTGACTGTTGGCAATCGCGTTTGTCGTGGGATCGAATTTACAGTAGGCAGAGAGACTGATCAGGCGAGTGAGTTGACCGACCGCGTACCGTGACCAACGCTCGACTAAAAAATATTGGTCTGCACGTACATTCGCCAGCACAACACGCAGCTTATCACTCCGCGATTTGTTCTGCAACGATTAGACAATAAGCTGACAATTATCTCTATACATCCAGAGCTTCTCTAGTTGAATTCTGAATTGGTGCGACCATTCTTGAGATCGAGGCGGTTACGTCGATACGTAAGAGATGCTATACGATGCATTAATAGCATTAACTCGTGCCTCGAGTGACACTGACAGCTGACAATTACTCGACAAAACAATCGGCCCGATCTCGTGTCCAAGCTTACAATACGACAGCTCGAGTATAATTTATGCGTCGAATCAGTGTTAGATCAGTGCGCGGCAGTCGCTCGAGCCAGCTACTACTTCGGAAAAGCCTCGAAAAGCTCGCCCAAAAAGCTCGGCTCGCAAAATATGAAGTGCAGTTGCAGTAGCAGCATCAGCAAAAGCAATAACAACAACAACAGCAGCAGCAGCAGTCGTGATAGCGTTAACGAGATCAAAAACAACGACAGCCGCAATATTGGCTGAAAGGTTGCCACGAGAGAAATGACTCAAAATGGGACCCCGACCAGTGTGGAGCTGTTGCAAAAATCTCAGCAGCACGAGCCTCTTTCGTCGCTTGTTACCTGTTAGTTTTTTATTCATGATCAATTCAATAATTGTGCTCTCTTGGTTTACTTTATTATTGTGTATTAATGTGTTGTTGCAGATGCGGGTGACTCAGACCTATTCAACTCCTTGTCAAGCTTGTTAATTAAATCAATACCAACAGACTCTGTTGACTGGAGAAGATCATACGAGAGGCCTATCAAACAAGTCAGGCTGACTGCAACTTTTGTTCCATTCTCTCAAAATGACTTACCTGCCCAAGCGGATTGTCAACTTTTGAAGCGGCCTATTTTTCATACCTACTGGAGCGAATGTTCAGTAATTGAAAAACTTTTATTTCTTTTACTCTGACTGATTTGAAAAAAATATCTAATTTATATTCATTTTCTTAAGGATGTTGATGTATACAAAACCTCTCTCAAAGATGATATTGACTTGTGGCTTAAATCTCTGGCCAAAGCTGGTATTCAAGATTGGATGATAATTTTAGTTGAAAATTATGATGTTAGAAAAAGCAATAAGTTACTACCACGGACCACTGTGCTGGATAAAATTCGAAGTGATTTTGCAGCAAAACATGCAGACAGGTGAGTTCAGATTTTAATTGCAAACTTATTGTATACAAAATATTACATTTTATTGTTTCTTCATGCAAAGATGTTTATCGATAATCAACCCAATCAAGTCAGAATCTCGGTCTGCTGAGTCATGGAGGGGTTTAATAGGTAGAATTAGACATTTAATGCTTACAGCATATGATCAGACCATATCAAAATTTCAAAAAGTTATAAAAGATCATAGAGAAAAAAGAAATGAAGTGGGTTGGAATTTTTGTCATTATTTTTTACTACAAGTAAGTAAATTCATTTCATACATATATTTCCTTAATAAATCATCGTAATAATCATTAATTATAATTTCTTAGGAGGAGCTTGCATTTATTTTTGATATGTTAGGTTTATATGATGAAGCGTTAATACAATACGATGAATTAGATGCAATTTTTACACAATTTGTACTAAATTCTAATGTAACAGGTAAATATACAATGTTTAATTATTTTTTGATAAAACTACTAAATTTAAATGGACCAATTGAATGTCAAATTACATTTTATTTAGACACACCAAAGTGGTTAAATTCTTTTCAAAGTCCTCTAAACAATTGGACAGGAGTTAGTCTCAATAATAGCAGTATAGATTATCATACGAGAGTTATGATAGCTGATTGTAAAGCATCTCTTTTAGATTTGAGGAGCTATTTGTTTAGTAGACAATGCGCCATGTTACTTGCATTAAATCGACCATGGGAAGTAAGTTATGAAAATTAATTCTTAATAGCTTTAAAATTTAGTGAAGACAAAATTGATAACGATGATCATGTAAAATTAAAGGTAGCACAACGTTGTTTGACCTTTGTACACGACACAATAAATGAACTAAGGATACTCGAAATCCAAAAACCAGAGGGTTCAATTGAGTGTTGGGCTTTTCTCTGTGCATTAGAAGTATTAAATGCTTGCCAGGCATCAATTGATAGCAGTCAGATGGATTTATGCTCCTTACATACCGCTAGTCTGTGGGCACTCGCGCGAGACAAGGTATTTTGCAAATGTAACACATTTCTCAGGGCAACATTGATTCATTTCTAATCATTAACATACGTTTTTGCAGCTTGAAAATTTAGGAAAATTGTGTGGTCTTATGCCAGGCAGTGAACCCACCAGTGAACAATTGCATACAGTAGTGTATCTCATTGCGGGGATGGGTGACTCAGTGCCTTTGAAACGAGATTCTTCACAGCTTGGTCCTACAGATCAGCTAAAAGAAGCTTTATCTTCCAAAGAGGCATTTAGAAAGCAATATCTCTACCATACAGAATTAGCTATGGGAACTTATAAACATGTGAATCGAATTCGATCGGCTCGTTTGATCGGTAAAGAACTGTCTCGTTTCTACAACGACTTGGGAGAGCATCAAAAAGCCGTTGCTTTCCTGCTCGATGCGTTGCAAACGTATACCGCCGAAGGATGGTCACAACTGGCAGCGGAAACTCAGCGCGAATTGGCCGATTGCTACAAGCAGATGGATGACGTCGAGCGCTACGCCAAGGTCTGTGCCGCTATTGCCAGCTCGGCTCTGTTGCCGCCGAGCGTGAGGAACAGCTACCTTGACGAGATGCTGAGCTACATGAAAACTCTCAGCTCGCCGGAACCTTTGATCACCGAAATGGACAGTGCCTTCGTCATCGATGAAATGGAAGTCGAGGTCACGGACAAGATTATACAAGATAGTCAGATAGTGCTGTCCGTGAAACTCAGGAGTCTATTTCCAAGGCCGGTTGTTTGCACGAAAGCTCAAGCTTCCGTTGAAGAAGTCAAAGTGAAAGAGAGGAAAAAGGGGGTAAAAGGTGCCGTAGATGACGGAATTGAACTGTAAGTATCAACTTTACTAAAGGCGGTGCGTGTGGAACGTATAAAGTATTGGTAAGGATGCACTACTTATTACGAGTTTACTTTGCAGCCTGCTGAAGTGTCATATCTCCGACGGTCGACCCAAAGATCCTTGTCTTGTTCAACTACCAGCGAGAACCGAGATCAAACTCAACGATGATAAAAAAACCGTCGACTCTGCTAATGTCCAGATAGGAAGTCGTACACGACAACCAGTCAAACGTAGCGACAGCGTGAAACATCGTAAAACCTCGGTGACCACGAAGGGGGACTTTGGATTAGCTCTGAGCACCAGCGACGAAATCGTTTTGCAGCCCGGACTGAACGAATTGACCCTGGTCAGGAAGCTGGAGCAACCTGGTTATTACAAAATAGGGCAGCTATCGATGCTCGTTGAGAAGAAAATGGAATTCTTATCGCCTATAATCGAGCCTCGGCTTTGTTTCGCGGTTAGTATTACTGAACTTAGCTTTTATTTGATCCAATTCCTCCATATATCATAAATCTTCTATGTATTCTAAAATTATTCTTAACTCCCTCCGTAGGTGGCTAAAAGTCAGCCGAAAATCACACTGAACTGCACTCGCGACCTGCTGGCAGGTCTCGTGCAACGAGTTACCCTAGTTATCTCCAGTGGCAGAGTCCGCATCGATCCTGATTCAAAATTGAAATTGCGTACTTCCAAGGGCCTGAGCGTTTGGCCCGCGACACAAGCAAAAGCGTCCCGTGAACTGGAATTCAACTTACCTGCGTGCGAGCCATTCGGCACGACAGAAATCGAACTCCAAGTTATGGCTGAATTACCGCCTAAAAAAGATTCTTCATCCATGGAACATAAAGTGAGTAAAATAAACGTAAAAAAAGACAACAACTTTTCTTACTGTATTACTTAAAAACCTTATATTTAAAATCTACTAATGCCCATTGAATTATCGTGGCTTCATATGATCTAAGAAAATGTGCAGGTGCAACCTTTGTTTCCCTGTATGCATTTTCCACCCTTGTAATAATTTGATTTTCGGCAATCTACGTAACATTCGTAGTCACTCGAACATTCTGAAAATAAATCATATTATAATACGCATGTTTGATTACGTTACGCAACGAATATATTTTATTTGTCAAATAAAATCGGCTCACGTGAGATCGAGTCACATGACATTTACCTGCGTTTGATAGCTGCGAAAACGAAAGAATAATAGCCAAAATAAAAATCATGAAAAAATGAAACAACTTCATTGTGCTCGTTCGTTTCTGTGGAGTCAACAACACCAGCGTGCACCGAGAGCGGCTCGATCGGTCGAACGACTGTTATTGACGCATTCTGAGCTCGACTATGAAGCTCTCTATTTTGTTTCAAGCAAAATTGATAACAGAAGCTGGTATCGATACATTAAGATAACCGATCTCTAATTGTAAAGCAATGTTACATACTGCTGTTTATATATATTTAAGGCAAAACAGTTATTCGATCGAGTTGGGGAATTACATGACTCGAAACAATCTTTGTTTACTTTGAAGAAAAAAACACAAAAAGAGTACAAAACGAGTGCATTACCGATACACGCACATTTATCGAGTACGTAACTTTGAAACCTTGGAATTTTCTGATTTCGCGTGATTCGTTATTTGCTCTCGAGTATGTGCTGAATGAATGAAAAATCGATCACGAAAAATAATATGATATTATACAAATAATTTTTGTTATGCGCAGCTTATGATTCAATGCCCATGGAACGGAGAAGAGATCATGACACTACACTTTGGAGCACCTCTGATGTCGACGATGAAACTGCACACGGCGAAAAAGCGAAAATTCGTCCAGGTCTTGGTGACGGGCTTGTCCGCGCAATTGCTGCAGCTGACAGAGCCTAGATTGACCAGTTCCACTTCGACCGACGTGAACTTTCGCGATTTGAACCCGCGAGTCTGTCAGAAACTCGTTGTTGGTAGCGGTATGTCGGTCTCTTTCATTTGGGAGCTCGAACTGGGCAGTGAAAAGTCCGGCACGACTATACCCATCAAAATGAACTTCAATGTCAAGTATGTAGCTATCAAAGACATCGAAGATTTGGATGTAGTGGATAACGTTGCCGTAAGTATCATTTTTACAATTCACTGAACGTTTGAATCATTCATAAATAACAATGATATTTTCTACAGGAACCCCAAAATATCATTGATGATCCGCTCCACATTCGAAGCATGGAAAAAGTTGAAAGGGAAAGCAACGATTATTGGTGCAATTTCGACCTCAACGATTATTCCGTAAGATTTTATTCGTATAATTTATCTATGCTCCTATCTTTGGATTGCTGTCAAGGTTTCCTCCTTGACTTGCTTTTACTCGTTAATTTCATGAATTAACTAAAATTTGTACATTTTTAACTAACTTAATCGAAGCATACGTTTTATTCCGGAATAAATTCCACTTACTAACTCTGCACAAATGCGTGCATCATTTTCAAAATGTTATGCCATCTAAGCTGTATATAATATTATCCAAAAGAGTTGGCTTTTTTTATTTCTACTAACTCGAGAAAAGATTGTCGCTACTAAAACTCGCTCCACAGACGCTGTTCACCGTGTCGTCGCGCGTCGAGTCCACCGGAGGCGGGGGCGAATTCTGTCGCGCCGGTAGCATGTGCCATCTCTGTCTCACGGTCACCAGGCTCCAGAACTCGGCGGCGGCTCAGCAGCTCATGTACGAGGTACTCGCCGATCAAGCCATGTGGGCCGTTTGCGGCCGTACAGCCGGTATTGTAACGCTGGAACATCAGGACAGGCAAAGCGTCACCATGGACGTGATGCCCCTTACCAGTGGCTATTTGCCCTTGCCCGTTGTCAGGCTCTCTAGGTATATACCGGCTCAAGTAGATCTTAAAAATGGTACGTATTGCATGGGACTTGGCCTTTTTTTTGTATTTTCATAATACGTTTCTTGTGACCTCGATTCATTTCATTGGTTTATTTGTTCGATCATCTTCCAACCGCTCTTCCTGACAATTAAAATCTTTAAAAATGAACAAAATAAATTGCATCCAAAAACAACCATTTTTTTTAACTCATATCACTTTCATTACAGATGTTTCCAGAAAAAATGACTTATCAGCAGGAGTAGGTCCTAGATTGGAGCCTTTTAGTCCAGGTCAGGTTTATAATGCAAGCAAAGCTCAGCAAGTTCACATATTACCTGCTGCGCCACTGTCAGAGACGTACTGATAAAAACTATTATTTTGTGTTATATCATTTACTTGTATAGGTGACAGAACTAATCTAAGCAGGTGTATGATATTACTGTTAAAAGTTATATATGTGTTTATGTTAGGTATTTCTTGCAAATTCGTAAGTGGGTTCTTCTTGAACTATAGTTATCAATGATTCTATAAAAACATAGTTACAAATTCCATTGATTGTTATTTCCTCAAGCAGTCATTATTTTTAGAAAAGTAAATTGAAATATTGTATTGTATAACAGTTCAATTTTTTTTATTTTTTACTTATAATAATAGATAAAATTATTTGAGAAAAGTATGGATCTTAAGAAAATAGTTTGTCATAAATGCATTTGTGCATATATGAGTACGAATTATATTCTTTATGAAATAAAAATGTATATATTTATTGTTTAATATTTGCTAGTAAATATTAATAAATAGTTTGTTAACTTTTATATTATCAAACTGAATAATTCAGATTTATTGTACATATTATGCGTAATACTCATTAAAATAATGTTTGTACGATAAAGTTTTTTTATCATTCATATTGATCAAACTATGAAATAACAGTTGAAAAAATGTTTAATTCAAACAATATTTTAAGTTGCTCAGAATCATCTCTGGAGTATTAAAGTAGTAAGTGCATGACTGAATCTAAGAGCTACCAAAACTTGGTCTAATGATGCTATCAAATCTCAATAGAAAAATATTGAGTTTTTGGAGCAGCTTAATAGATAAAACAATATTTAGAATGTTTTTATACGTAGCGAGCTCTCGAAAATTAAAATAATTTAAAAATCACAAAACTTTTTGTACGTTCATTTCAAATTATTTGGTTTCTTATAATTTTATATCAGTTTCAAACTCTGTACACATGAACATGTGAAATTGCTGTTTGTACTTACTTTAAGCCAACATTACTTTTATTTGTGGAAAAGCATGGTAAAAACTTGAATAATCAAAAAACAAATTTATTTTTGTTAAAAAAACTGTTTATAAATATATTATTTGTTGCATTATTAAATAGTAAAATACAATTTTTCCTTATTTAATGAATACATTTTTGATACATTTAAAATTATATCTACACCTTAGAAACGTACTTGAAGTTAATTTAAAGATTAAATTTAATTCACACATGCTAATGCTTTAATAAGCAGGCGCAGGCTGTTGTGTCAACAAAAGACCATGTCTTCTCTTTAGCGTTATTCTCTCCTTTGAGTATTTGTCTTCAGGAGAAAAGCGGGCTGGATGAGCCGAGACAGTAGGTTTTCCATAAGGATCCTTTTCTGTAAATAAAATAACATTAAATATGTTTAATCAAAAACAGAAGGTAAACAATAATTATTTCTGACAAATACAAATTAGCTGTAATTATTTTAGTACAAAAGTCAATAAGTTATAGAAACAAAGATAAGAATTTTATAAGAATAGAATCATTATTGTATAATAGCTAGTTTTATTGAATATCTTTTAATAATATCTTCAGCATTATTAAAGTGGAGAAATATTTGAATTTAAAATAGAATGCTGTTGTAAAGCAAATTTATAAAACTACAATCACATTCATAAGTTTTAGTTCAGTTTTTTAAGTTTTGATGACAGAACTTTAGGTTACGTTGCTAGAAATATAATTCAAGATTTTCATTCAGCATGAGAACATGTGCAATCTAAGGCTTACTAAAAATTCTAATTGCAATAGACAAGAACAAACTTTAGAATTGAATTAACATAGTAATTAATGTTGTAAGGTACAAACCTTCAAGGTGTAGATGCGCTCTCCCTTGGTATCCAGATAGTACATGAGATACATTTTTGATTTTTTTCTTTTGAAAAATTAACTAAAAAGCACGTTGCACAGCACACGGTGTTGCTACTTCAAATGATTCAAGCCGAATACCCGTGGTGCATGGAAATAACCTGAAAGTTAACACGTGCGCGTACCGTCTGCAAGGAGCTGCGCGCGCGCGGCCATACCGCAACGGTCGCGCGACGTCATTCGAACGATCCACTCTCCTGACGGTCACGCGTACGAATTTAAAAAGTCAGCCGCGTTCGTTGCACGCTAACCGGCCGAGGGAGAAAAAAGAACTCCAATTCGAGCGCAGAGTGTAATTCTGCGTCCGTGTACGGGGCGGCAATGGAATGCCCATTGCGCGCATCGGAGTTGAAGCGTTGAAGTAAGATATAAATAAAAGCAGTCGTCGAGATTATTGCGTCCGAGTAAGTAAGTAACTGATCGAGGAACTGCTTGCGGAAGAAATATACAACGGTTGTGTTTATAAGGTATAAGATGGCAGCGGCTCGAACCCCTTTTTTCGCGAGCTCGTTGCAATCGTTATCAGTTGTGAATTTCTGTTGATCTTTGAAAATTGTGGATGCAATTCAGCTCGGAGACAAGCCGGCACGTGACGCTATATTGGTAAGCAATTCATTTTGCAATTATTTCGATAGATCCGACGGTTCATAGATTCAGTTGCGTGCAGTGTATCGCGTCGAATGCCGTTGAATCTGACGAGTCCAATTGAAATGAAAAAAAGAACAACAACAAAAAAAAAACTCCCGACAACCAGATAAGCCTTGACTGACGACCCGTTATGTAAACAATAACGCGAAAAACATTGCGAAGCGCAGGATATTATTTTTGATTTCGCAATTGGCATATCGCGACGAGCGCGAGGCCTGACTCGAGAGATTTTTGCGAGCGCTTCGACACTGGCCCGACGACGACGACGACACACGACAATCGCGCGCGTCGCGCGTGCGACTCGCAGTCCGAAATATGTAAATGCAATTTACATATATTATTGAGAATTCATTCTCGCCGTGTTTTATACACTTATCGAGCAGAAAAATTGACGAAGAACAGCTCGTTGGTATAGCTGTTTTGGCTAGCAGCGAGCTTCGCGCGACGCGGGGCTATCAGTTCTGAACCGCATATGGAGTCAATTCGATTCATCCGGACAATTGCACCTGTCGTTTTGAATGACGAGGAAACGCGCAGTCGACGAGACTCAAGGTAAACATCGGAAAATCTTGCATTTATGTGATTAATGATCCGTTTTATACGAAAACTGACCACAATTTTTTCTTTTCTTTCAATTTTTAATCTCGTTGTCTTCTTTGGTCAAGTTGATTCGACATTTCATCAATACGTTTTTTTTTGTTTCAAATTTGACCAAATTTCGTAATCGATTTCACACTACTTGTGATTCGAACACAGGCAATTGATTAATGTTTTTCTTGACTTTTGTGCATGTGATACGCAGATGAAGGCTAGGATCATCAAGTGGCTCGTTCACATACCTCCCGAGGATCCAGAAATAGACAATCTTCCCGTGGACGAGCAAGTGGCTCGTGTCAAGGGTGAGTATATACATAACATACACAAGTGCAATAACATACGAGTGCGGTCGTTTGCGGCAATTGATCTATACCATGACAATAGGTGTTTGTTGACACTCAACTATGCCTCGCGATTCGATTTGCGGCATTGTACAGATTGATTGCGATGACAATGCAACGCGTACATATAGCAGTTGCGTGTATATGAGCTGCAGCAGCCAGCAACAGCAGCGGCTAACTGCCCAGTGCCCAAGGCGGGGGGGTACTGGAGAAAAGCCGAAAGTTGCAGTTGTTGGAACTGCTGCAGTATGCGTGTATTTACGTGTACGCGGAACTGACTGCCGAGTGCCGCGGATCGCATTACACTGTTAATATGGGTAACGGGTGCACGTTATATATGTATAGGTACAAGGCCGGCGGTGGCATGCGCGGCACAGGTGAGTGCAGCAGCGGAGAAAGAGCTGTGCCGTGCTGCAGGGGAGCAGCAGCTCGTTATGTGCGTGCGAGCGTGCGTGCGTGCGCTGGATCGTGCGCCGATGGAGTGAATGGTTGGCGGTGTGGTGGCATGCGACGACGCTGGTGGGGGTCGGACGGACGGACGCATTGGATTCGAGTGAAAGGGGCCTTATACCGGGTTCGAGCGGAATGCCTCCTGCTCGCTGCTGCGCGCCTGTTAGCCTGTGCCTATCTGGGACTCACCTGGACCTCTGCCACGACCCTTTCGCTTTCGTTCGCGCGGCGGCGGGTATATATCACCTGAGCCGAGCGTAAAGCGCGGTGACGGCCCGCGCCATATCTATACCTGTATAGATATATTTTTGCGGCTCGAGAGCCGTGTGGGGCCTTATACAGTCGCGAGTATACGCGTAACGCGAGATTCGAGACGGTTTCCAATTGTCGCGGGGTCAAAACGATAGCAGATGGCCGTGATCGCATTTCATTGACCGAGAAGCATTATTAATTCAAAGTACAAACAAATGTTATTTGTTGGAAATTTTGAGCCATCAAAGAAAGGCAAAAATTTGCGATCAACGCGGAAATAAACTTCGCTGGGGGCAGAGAATCGAGATAACCCACGGTTAATTGTGCAGTTTGACTTGGCGCTCGTCGGATGAATGATCGAATTAGATGATTTTGATTTTACGCTTTCTTTTTTGTTTCTCTCGAACCCGACGCGATATTATTTTGACGTTTGGTTCGAAACTCTGTGTATACGTGGGGACCATGCGGGGCTGTATCTGACAGCCCCTATTCTTCTAGGCTCCGCCCGGTGGAGGGGGCCCAGTTCGCAGACAAAATCCAAATCGTGCCTGCTGCTTGCCAAACAACGTCGAGCAGTCGAGAGCTGCGGACTGCATCATGCAGGTCGTGATAAATTCAACGTTTGTTGTGATTCGCATCTAGAATCAACAAGTGTGCATCGCGTGTGAAGCAGCCAAGCGCCCCGCGCAGTCGTCGTCGTGACTCTCGATTCGATTCGTTCGAGCCGTCAGTTGGTCGGTTATATATTTATTTACAAACTTCTTGCGGGGGAGCCGGCAGCTAAGCGCGCGTATACTACGTGCCATGCCGTCAATCGGCGGCGGCGACTTATTAATACAGCGAACGCGATAAGCGAGTAATTAAGTATACAACTAATGACTCTGCCGGGATAACGATGCCTGCTGCATACGAGATCTGCTGCGCTACCTCGTGCTTCGAGTGACGTTCTGCCACCACCACCACGCTCGAGTCTCTTTTTTAGGCATTTAATATTGGAAACTTATGTAGTCGGTCGCGACCGTCGAACGCTGGATCATCGCGTATATGTACCGCATTGGAGAACGTCAATGTGTACACATAACCTATTTTTTCGAGTGCTGTTCTCCGAGCTGACTGCTCTGCTCGACTGTTCACTCTGTGTTCTTCTGGCTGCTATGCTAACATAATGCCTCCATGCTCGGGGGCCTCTACTAGGCAGTCGGCGCTCTACCGCGATTCGCCCACATATACATGGTTGTAGCGGGTATATATATATATACGATATATATAAGTATACATAACGCAAGGTAGCACAGAGCTAGTCGCGACGATTAGTCGCTGCGCACACACAGTGTGCACCGCTGCTGTGCTCTGCTGTCTGTCTGTCTTGGCTCAGTGCGCTGCCTGCCTGCCTGCGTGGGACCGACCGTGTTGTTATATATATCCATCGATCATAACATATAGGAAATATATGTCGAGTGCACCGCAGTTGTGAATTGTGACTTATGCCAGTCCAGTGTTTGTAAATCTTGCTGTGTTGTGTGTACGTGTGTTTATGTACATCCTGGCTCTCTGTGTTGTGATGTGTGACTGCAGCGTGTATAATAATAATACACAAAGCGGCCTGCTGCAGTGAGAGATCGACAGGCGAAGCCTCCACACGTATAAATATAAAAAAGAAAGATACGGCACGCAGCCGCGAGCGTGATATTACGAGTCGATCGGCAAAGTTGCCGCGAGGCTTGTGTCGTCGAAGCCACAAGTGCTGCTGTTGTGCATAACTTGTTGCACGCCTCCACGAAAGCAGGACCAGCGGCCGAGGCTGCTGCTGCCTGCAGCCACAAGTGGCCATGGAAGGCCCTTACATCGGTATGTTTTTGGCTGCATGTGCATTATTATTGCGGTGCATTATTGGCGCCTCGCGGTCGTCCTCTTTTTCTTTCTCTCTCTTTTTGTGCTATACTATACGTCGAGATTATCATACGAGCGCAAAAAAAAGCTGTGTGCGCGCGATTAATCTGCTTACGTATGAAAAACATACGCGGGCGTAGCTCTGCTCTACGGTATATACGGGGCCGTGGAGACGCGTTTTTGCTTTTGTTATCGCGGACTCGCTCTCTGTGCTGTGTGCTGCGACGCGAGCGTACGAGAGAGAGAGAGGGAGACAGTATATAATATAAGCAGCGAGAGAGAGAGAGAGAGGAGAGAAACGAACGAGTCGTGCGCGACTTGCCTGTGTGAGCGCCTACGCCAAAGCAAATTCTCTGCTCTCTCTTTTTCTGCCTCTCTCTCTCTCTCTCTCGTCGTTCACGCTCTCTATCCAGCTCGATGCGCCAAACTGTCATTGAGAGAGACTACTATGCCAGCGAGCGCGAGAGATCGACGCCGCCGTTTAGCCGCGAGCCTCGCGCACAGTGATCGCGGCACACCGGCTTACATTTCGCTGCACTGTCCGAGCTACATTATGCAGAGAGAGAGAGAGAGAGAGAGAGAGCGAGAGATAGCTTCGATCCTCCGCTATCCTCTCGCGGCTCCGATGCTTAATACTCTTTGCTAATTGCGCTCCTCGCGTAATGCGCGAGCTGCTGTCGCTCGAGAAAACGTTTGTTGCAACGTCGAACGCAAGATCTGTTTATTTTGCATTTTAGACCATTCGTAAGATAGAGCTCCGATGTCGAGCTCATCGACGCATTTGACTAGCCGCAAAGTAAAATTCAAAGAAGAAGTATAACGAAAGAAAAAAAAAGAACGGTGAATCTGCACGCACGCACGCTATAAAACAACTTCGTTATATTTATATATTCTTAGCTAGCTATACGGCTTTTGCCCATGCGGCATTGAACGGCCGGAAGACGTTGCTTATTTTAGTATTTCTTCCCTTCGACGCGACGTAGACTACCGCGTATAGCAAAGAATAAACAAGGTCTAACTGCACTTTTATGTTTGGGCCATTGTGCCCAAAATAGAGATCTCTGGCCCCACAAGTGAGCAAGCGTGCAAGCTCTACTTCCGTATACTACCTACTACTGTACGTCCTCGTAGTGCGCGCGACTAAAAAGCAGCGCGTTCCGCTTTGACATGTGCGAAACTGCACGCCCCGTCCTGCACAGCGTATTTATATTCGTTTGGCTTCAATTTTTTTTTTACGTCCGCCTTCGTTACGCAGCAGTACCCACGTGCTCTATTATAATTGCACGCGTTCAAATACACGTTCACGGCCGCGTGCGTGGGTGCGTGTCTCTGATCGACCCTTTTCCGATGTAGGTACTACACAAAACCCGCATGCTCGCTCGCGCGTTTGGCGGTCATTTTTCGCTGTCGATATTCTATAGGCTTCGATTCTTGTTGCGATTCAAATCATTTCACACTTTTTTTGCGCTTTACAGACGAACGAGAGGACGTTCAGCGAAGGACCTTCGCCAAATGGATAGACTCGCAGCTGCACAAGGTGAGTACCCTCGTGTTCCGATAAAGCTTGTTGTTTTTTTTTTTTTTTTATATACCGCTAAGTTGACAAGGAGTGTATAATTAAGACCCGTGCGCAGTCGCGATCAAAAGGTTGGCTTGGGAATTTTTTTCAGAGCGAGCGCGAGCCGATTGCCGATCTGTTCAAGGATTTGAGGGACGGCAATAAACTTCTCTCTCTGCTCGAGGTTCTGACAAACAAAACTTATGTGAGTTGATTCGCAAATTTTAGTAAATCCGATACTTTTTGCGTCTATACTATAATTTTCACGTAATCGTTTGGATTTTTTTCTAGAAACGAGAGCGTGGGCGCATGAGAGTGCATCACTTGAATAATGTCAATACAGCTCTGCAAGTTTTGGAACAAAACAACGTAAAACTAGTGAATATCAGCAGCGACGACATCGTCGACGGTAACCCAAAATTGACTTTGGGTTTAGTGTGGAGTATTATATTACATTGGCAGGTACGAGCGCTCTTCATAATAACTCGCATAATTGCACCAACTTTGTAGAGTGAGATTACCATCGTTCCTTTCGAATTACAGGTTCAATACCATTTGAAAGATCTAATGAACGAGCTACAGCAAACGAATCTGGAAAAGACCCTGTTGGCTTGGTGTCGGAAAACAGTGCAGAATTATGAAGGCGTTGACATAAAGAACTTCACTACTTCTTGGTCAGATGGTTTGGCGTTTAATGCCTTACTGCACAGGTGGCTACCGCATTTATTCGATTTTAATGCAATCGCACGTAAACATCCCAATGCCAGGCTCGAGCATGCTTTCCGATTGGCTCAAGAACAGCTGCATTTGGAGAGGCTTCTGGAACCCGACGGTTCGTTAATCAATTATTGAACATTTTATTTTTTAAACCTTGAAATAAATTAATGAATTTTTTATCATTAAATGTCGCAGATGTCAACACGTTGGGTCCGGATAAAAAATCAATAATGATGTACGTGACGTGCCTCTTTCAATCATTGCCTCATTCGGGACAAGATATCGAGGACTTGGACATTTCAGTGGCCAGTGATTCTGGATCTAATGTTACATCACCCGTTGTTGAGGTATGTCATTTTTTGCTCGTTTTTCATTGAAAAAAAATCAACACGTACACGTGTAAAAAATGTTATTTTTTGCAGCATCAATTTCCGCTGTTTGAACCGGTTTCGGACAATTCTCGTCCTGTTAGCTTGGCGACTAATGTGTCAGTTGAGCTCGGTGGTTATCAAGCAGCCCTCGAAGAAGTATTAACATGGTTACTTGAAGCCGAAGATGTGCTAAGTCAAGCAGAAGAACCCGATAACGATCTTGAAAAGGTGAAACATCAATTCTACCAGCACGAAAATTTTTTCAAAGAACTGCTAGATCATCAAGGTGACGTTCGAGCCGTATTAGAAGAAGGCGAGAGGCTTCTTACTGAAGGTGGTTTGCAAAAAGATGAGGAACACGAAGTTAAAGTACAAATGTCTCTTTTAAACTCGAGATGGGAAAATTTAAGACAAAACGCTGAACATCGTAAAGCGAAGATTCACGAGGTAAGAATCAGAAGATCGTTTGAGGGTTTTCTGATCTCAGGAACGTTTTTATTTCGTTTAAAATATGAGAATCGCACTTCATTTACTCTCTTAAATTTTTTGTTTAGGTTTTAAAAAATATTCAAAAGGTACAGCTGAATTCTTTGCGACATTGGTTAACACAAACTGAAGATAGAATGTCACGAATGGCGAATTTGGAAAATGATATGAGTTTCGAAAAACAATTTAAAGAAGTACAAAAATTAGAAGAAGATATAAGAAATCAACAAAGTGTTGTCGATGGTCTGAATCACATAGTTTTCGTTGTTGATCCTGAAAATACCGCGGCACAAATTGAAGATGAACTGTCAGCATTAGGTGAGCTTACTAATTTGACGTTAAACCAATGTTAATCTTCAAAAAATACATAATCCATTTTTTAGGTGAAAGATGGACGCATATTTGTCAGTGGCAGCAAAATCGCCGAAGTAAACTGAAAGAACTCCTGAAAAAGTTATCAAAAATACAGCATGGTTATCGCAAAATGTATAATTGGTTAAATGAAACAGAGATTACGCTCAAACAAATGGAAGCCGCACCTGCTTCAGAAATGGGCCAAGTGCTTGAACGCATCAAACGTCTCCAATTATTAAAATTGGAAATGGATATGATTCTAGATAAACTCGCTTCTATGCGAAAAACTTTGTCAGATTTAATAGATGACCATGGAAGTAGGAGCGAATACATTAGATTGTTGGAAAATCTTGAGAATTTAGAGGACCAATGTGAAGCCGTGAAACAAATCATGGAAGTGCAAAGCATAAGAGTAAATAAGACATTTTTTTGTAGAATTGTGTCTTTTATTTAAAAAAAAATTAACACGATTTTTCTTTTTCAGATCTCAAGTTCAGGGTTCGAAGTTGATTTATCGAATCCCCAGGTATCAGTGGATTCAACTAGTGATTGGTTGAATGATTCTAACAATGACGATTCCGAACTGGAGGAAATGTCCTTCATGGTAAGGGTTATTTGTTTTGAATTATTTGTTGAAGTGTTCTTGTTTTGAAATGAATTGAAAATGTTATGAACTTTTTTAGTCTTCGGAACACAGCGATTCTAAAAAACGTCGCATGGATACAGCTACTCGCCAAGAATTCGATGATGCTCTCATGAATCTTTATAAATCATTAGACTACATTGAGTTAGAAATAAGCCGATCAGAAAACGTAACTACTGAATTAAGCATTGAAGAAAGAAAAGTTCTCTATGAAGATAATCAAGCTGAAATAGAATCACATCGACAAATGTACGAACATGTAATGCAATTAGGTAAAAAAGTCGTTAATGAGCTACAGCAAGCCAATGAACGATATGACGAAGAAGAAGCTACAATTAAAAATATTGAAACCTGTTGGAATGCAACTAATAACAGACTGGCTCAGATAAAATTAAATTTGGATTACATGATGAATATAAAAGAGGCAAAAGTTGAACTTACTAGCTTAAGGTTAATGTTAGATGGGCACACTAAATGGTTTGAAAACAATCAAGATAACATGCACGTTGATTTATTTAGGGTATGTAACTTCTATATTTGTTAAAATAAGACAAAAGGCTAAAACATAACAATTATGGGGATTTATTTTTAGGTGAAAGTAAAATCAATTAAGTCGTGTGAAGATCGTGTTCAAAATCTCAGTGACACTGTCAATCAGTTAACAAATGAAGTAATTGTTGAACAGGAGGCCATTAAGTTAAAATCCGACGTCGATAAGTTCTTAATTGATTGGAATAATCTTTTGCAAAAGTAAGCCACATTTTTTTTATTTAAGAGAGAATTATTGATATTAAACCTCCATTTGATTTATATTTAATGCTTTCAGATTGATTGATCGATCAAACATCCTGAACAAAAATACAGAAATGGTTCCATCTAAAAAGTACAACGAAGCCGTTGATGCATTAAATACTTTGATTGGTAATATTGAAAAAACTTTACAGTCTGAACGAACGGTAATGTCTGATGAAACAACGATGAAAACTAAACTGAAAAATTTAACAAGACTTCAAGAACAACTTCGAAGCAGTCAAAGTCAATTCGATTTTGTAAACAAAGCTGGTCAAGATATGATTGATAAAATGAATGATAATGATAATGAAAAATTAAAAATCAAAGAACAATTGCAAGATTTAAATTCAAAATGGAGTGATAGTCCAATTATTTTAGAAGAAAGAATACAAAAACTTTCGAGAGGTAAGAAATTACGTTATATCATCGATGATTTTTGTATACTTTATCTATCATCTTTTTCACAGATATTGATATTTTGAAATCATTCAACAACGAACTTCAAAGTTTAGAAGATTGGCTTGATCGTTCAAAATCGTGGTTGAATGATATTTCTGAAGACTCGACAATAACAGATGTTGAAACAACTGAGTACAAGTTGAGCCAGGTTAACGAACTAAACGACGAAATAAATATGACGAAACCACGTGTCGAAAATTTACAGACTTTGACAAATAATATGCTAGAATGTTCAGAACCAAATTTCGCCAGCGAACTCAACACCAAACTTGAAACTGTTTCGTATAAATGGAATGCGATAGTGGATGGGGCTAAAATTCAAGGGGAAAAGTACGAAAAGGCTCTCCGAAAGAATGATGAGGTATGTGGGACAAGTTTTTTGAAAAATTAAAATCGATCGCATATTTATGAACGTTTACTATTAAATAATTATTCTCTGTTTACAGATATTGAATGGAATTCAAGATTTCAACAACTGGTTGACAAATATTGAATCTAAACTACCAACAGACATTAAAGTCACATCTTCGGCTGAACTGTTCCAAGCTCGAGGGCGTTACCAAACCCTTAAAAACGACATTGATCGTCGCGTTGAAGAATTCCGAAATCTTAACGAATTGGGTAGTGATAAACTCTTGAGTAGTGAGGGTTCTTCGGTGCATGAGCTTGGACGCCGTTTTACTCATCTGAATGCCAAATGGTCTGACGTGACTGATAAAGTTTACGAAAGATACAAGCATTTCCAAAACGCTAATCATGAGTACGGTGATTTTCGAACCAAGGTAGCTCAAACAAATGACTGGCTTGATAAACTGGAGACAAGACTAAAAAAATCAAATAAAAATGCAGCTGATGCTGAAGATATATCTGAAGAACTTGACGTTAGTTTTTTTACCAATGAGAACCTCAGTCGTATTGAATAATTCTATTTTAATTCATTTTTTTGTATAATATAGGATTTGGAAAACTATATGAGGAATCATCCAGATACTTTTGAAAAATTACAAGAAATAGGAAAGCAGTTAATCGATAACGATATCATGTCCGAATCGATTCAATCAGATGTTGAATCGCTAATTAAAAGATGGGAAACTCTTCATGCGCAGGTAGTTATTAGCTCGTGATCATATTTTTACAAGCATATTTATTATCTAATTTCGTTCAATAAATACGTGCACTTTTTAAAATATGCAATTGAACTCAAGCTTGGAAGTTAATTGGGCGTTTTTTTAAATAATGTAGATGAATTTAAAATTATTATCATAATTTTATTATCATAATTTTAAAGTAGCATGTTATCACGCAAATGTAGTTTGCCATTCATCAAGTCACAAATTTCATTGTCAAAAATGACGATGAATAACGTACATGGTTTGGGGGAAAAATGGCACACAGCATGATTGGTTAAAAATAAGGAAATAATCTAAATGCATGTTTGATAAAAAAATATTTCAGAAACATTCATTAACAATTCATAATCGCTTAATTGTAACCAAAGCAATATCATAAAGCTTTTTGAGAACTAATAAAAGATGCGAGCAATAGTAGAACTTGCTAATCAGTCTTGATGACGATCGCGCAAAAACTAGAATGTGATGAAAGGTAAATGATTAACGTATGCGAATCAGGCGGGTGAACGAGCAAAGCTGCTGGAAGGATCCGTGAAACAGGCTCAACAGTCCGAGGGCCGTATCTTAGCCTTGCAACATTCCCTAACGCAGATTGATTCTGTACTAACTGCACGTCTCGACTGTGATCTTACTGCCGATGATCTACCTCAAGATTATCAGGTCTGTTGTGTGTGATTTGTTATTTTTCCAAGTGTTCTTTGTCATTTTGCTCGGTTTCTTTTCATTTAAGTGCTTTTATTTTATACATATATTTTTTCACTCTGGATTGCATTTCATTTCATTTATACGCAAAACATTGCGTTCCTTGAATTCTAGACTTACGATAATGTTATCGAACGTGATTTTCATACATATCATTATGGAATACATTAACTATTTTACAATTAGAAAATTCGTGTACTAACTTAAATTCATAAAAATAACAGTGGTTTAAATCATAATTTACATTGATTCGATTGACAACTTTTGCTTACCTCGAACGATGGATTATGACTCACAAACTCATACAATTTAACAAACATAAGTATTCAACTGTACTTTCAATTTTTTTTGCAAACGTCCAATCCTTTTGCGTGGCTGAATACAGAGACTTATTGAAGACATGGATAGTCAACATTCGGTGCTCGAAGAAATGGCTGCGCAGGTCGAGAGCTATCGTGCATCCGGCAAACAAGAGGCAGCTCAACGCCTACTAGAGCAGACTAATTTGATATCGCAAAAATTTTCTGAAATTCAGAACAAGTTTCAACGTTTCCGTAGTCCGGGTAGTATCGAACCACGCTTATCGAGGGCTCTGAGAGAACTCAGGGGTATCGAAGAAGCCACCTGCTTGCTAGAATTAGCCACCGAGGAACCGGAGGCAATTGAGAGGCAATTGAAGCATTGCTTGGTAAGTTTATCGCTTTCCTTACAATTATTCCAGTTCAATCGACAGTATTAATTTAATTTAATATTTTTTTCTGCAGAGATTTTATCAAACACTAAGTGAAATAAAGAGTGAAATCGAAAGTATTATTGTTATTGGGAGGAAATCAGTCGAAGAAGGTAGTGTTCATGATCCTGATGGATTTTCTAAGCGCATTGATGCCCTCAAAGAACTTTATAACAAGGTATCAAGCATTTTCATAATTCAACTTCAATTAAGTCTAGAAGTACTATCTTTTCTTTTCGATAAGTAATGATAAAAAATTTGAATCAACTTTTTGTTATAGTTGGGTATGCAAATATCTGAATCGAAGTCTTTGCTTGAATCAGCTCTGGAGTTATCGCAAGATATTCATAAACATATGAGTTATATTAATATGGCAATTGAAAGTATCAACAAAGAATTGGATACCCAACAAAATAGGCCAGAGTTGCCGGTCAATGCCATCTATGTAACGGTAAGTTGTTTCGTCGCTTATTTTCGTGTCTAAGGAACTAATGAATGACAATTTTTTATCTACAGGAAACACTTACAGAAGTAATACCGCACTTGAACGTCGTAAAAGACAAACTCTTCCGTAGTCAAGATGAATTTTCAAAACTTTGCCACCCATCTTATCTTGAACAATTTAAAGAAAAGTTATGTACCATAGTAGATAAATTATCCGCCACAGAAAAAAGATTACGCCAATGTAATGGATCGGAAGTACGTGAATTTTTTAATGAATTAATCACCTAATTTTCAACAAAATTCCATGTTAATATGAACTTTTGTTTTAGAGTGAACCTCACGTTGAAGACATCAGTGCATGGTTAGACCGAATAGCAGAAACTTTGGACAATCTTGATACAATTCCTATCGACGAAATAAATGAACAGCATTTGCAACAAGTTAAAGTACGTTAAATAAATTTGCTGTGAAAATATGGAACTAATAGTAATTGTTGTTGAATTATACAGGACATTGATGCAGAGATGACAGAGACTAAACCGAGAATGCAACAACTTCAGCGCTACGTTTATCAACCAAAAGTGTTCCAAGTGTGCAAGAGGTGGGAAGAACTTTGTAGCAGGACGAAGGTAGGCTTTATTCGAAATACTCTATAACAACCTCCTGAATTTTGTCGATGTATTTATTTTCTTACAAGAGAAAAGCAAAGCAATTGGAAATTTTAAAAATTGTTGCATGAAATTTTGTGTATTAATATTTAATCTATTCCATACTTTGCTTTTACAACTTTCTGTTTATTCGATAAATATATTGCGTGCAGTTATCGAAAATTTCATAGAACTCACAAGCCACACCATTCAAAACAACTCCTTTACTTGAAAAAATATATAATTGACCATCCTATAACCATAAAATAATACAAAGATCGAAACTAATCGTGGAACAGTTAGTTTTATAAATGATCTTACGTTGCTTTAATTCATAATTCTTCTTCATTGTACATAGAAATAGAAGTACTTCTATTATATGAATAAGTTGATTTTTTATGCTATGAAAAGCATAGAAATACATTGTATTTTTAATTGTGTTCAACATTGTATTATACGTTATAAGATTTATACGTACATTAAGCTACGTGGCACGCGATATTTTTTTACACTCTGTAAGTCCAAATTTTCTGATGTATTGTTATCGGTGGTTTTATTGATTTCTTCCTCTGTCCTTTCTTTAGCCTTTATATTTAGTTCTATACTTTTTACCTCAGAAATATTTTAAATGATCTCGAGTACTAAAACCAAATATTCTTCTACCAATGTAACCAATATTTCAAACACACGAAAAACTTTGTATAAGATCTGAGTATGAAAATCAATTTCATACAGTCAATGAAACATTGTTCAGTTCTTGACTTAAAAAGGCATGTGCATCCTCGAACGGGAATTTTTAACAAAAACTAGTCCCCGAGATTTAATCTATGCACCATTGCCCATTCGTTGCTTCAAACCTTATAAATATGATCCAAAAAGTTGGAGTTTGGCGACGGGGCTTGCACCATTCGTTCCTTAGCAGCGCGAGAGATTTGGTTTCTCCTCTGCAAGGGATGCTATCGCGGTGCAAAGTCCTGTACGAAGCTGTCCATGTCTGCATAAATTTGTTCCACAGGGCTGGATTAACGAAACACCTAGACGGAGCGATAAATCTGTCGAGTTTTCTTCATCAAACATCAGTACACCTCTTTCGATCGCGACTTCGTTGGCCGAACCCGACAAAGAGTGTGTTCGAGCCGAGGCTCATATTCAGCAGTCACCCGAGCAGCGACATCAGGCACCAACGAGTGGTAAATTCTGCTTCTAGAATTGTCCAATAGGCTTATTCCTTAGCCACCAAGTGTAGCATACGCAAAGTCTACATCAAATTTTTGTTTTGTTTTTTTGTGTTTTTTTTTTTCAATTCAATTATAAATAAACGCACACTTGGCTACTATGAAATGCAGTCTATCGGTCAAAAAGACACGAAATAAATGAAAATACTGCAGCAATGACATTCTCCATTCAGGAGGAAATAACGAGAGTAACTTGACGCCCAAAAGTAAGCCGTTCGAGCCCGCACTCCGCAGTCATAAATCTGCATCTGCCAAAGCTCAAGAAAGAACAAGAATTGTCGATGTTAGCTATACGGTGCGACGAAGACTCGATTTGAGTTCCTATCCCGATGTCGTGCAAACATCGCAGTTGAGCAACGAAGACGACGACGATGACGACGATGTCGATGCAGAAGAGGAGCCGAGCTTTGCCCGAGAGGACGTTGATAAGGAAGAGTTCTTTTTGTCTAAAAATAGCAAATTGTTCTCGCAAGTTTCGAATAACAGCCTAAAAGCTCAAGATGCTGTTAAAGAAACGAGGGAAGTGAGAGAACCAACCGATTGTCAAATCGTCGAGATAAAAGCCAGTGAAATCATCAAATCAATTGCGGCTAAAGATAATCATAAAGATGTGGTTCTCTCGAAAGCTAATTTTATTGTTCAACAAGTACCACAGGTATAACAATACATTTTTAAACAACTAAACTTAAAGACGCTTTTTATTGATATATTTTTTTCCATTAGGTGGTAGAGCGTGTAGAAATAATTGAAGATACAGATGCAGAATCGATGGATACAGATCCGGAAGAACAACTTCAATCGAAGTCGACGAAAGAATGCACATCGCCGCCTGTATCACCATACAAATCAGTTCTCAAACGTCCAAGCATGTTCACTTCAGAAGCGTTTCATGGACATCTACCAAAATATTCCGCTGTAAGATCACCGAAAATTCATCCACAAAGCACAGCTGAATTCGACAAAGTTGATGGAAGTAGTACCCGTTCTTGGTCGAATGTGAGCGTTGAAACTGATCAACGTTCTAAGCAGAATTTCATTCCTAAAGTTGGACCGAATTGTGATAGCAAAAAGGTTGAATCAGTTGAAGAATTTAAGATACCATCTAACGTGAAACGTCCGACTAAACTTTTTCCACAGTTCCAAGAAGCTGAGATCAGAGAAGATTGTGACAGCTTTTACGGTAGTGACAAGGAAACTGACGACGTGCTGACATTTTCAGACGATACCGAAATTGAAGTAGCAAGTTCGAGTTCTGAAGATTGCGATTTTAACAAGGGAACTCATAGGCTGGATAAGGTAGATTTTTCGGATGAAAGAGTGCTTTATGACTAATCTGTTTGTTTATACTTATTCAGTTTAGCAATGTGATATGAATAATATTTTTCAGTTGTTCATTATACAACTGGTGAATATACGTTTAATGTAAATTAGATAATTGATTAAGGTGTGGCTTGGAAGGAAAATCCCATAGAATATAATTGAAACTATTCGATAATATCGTACACTATTTTTTATAGCACTGTACAAATTCACACCTATGCCTTTTTTTTGCGATTTGAGTTGCTTCTGATAGCGAGGTGGTGAGTGTTGCAAGTGCGATAAATATGCCGTGAAGCTATGACGCGCGACTAATGTCACAGAAGTGTGCCATGATTGTGAATCTATGACGTAGTACCATAAAATAGCTCAATTTATGCTTATATCCGTTTCCGTTTTAATTATCTAATCGCCCTAAAAGTGTTGCATATTATCCTATAAACATTCGGCTGCAAAATAGATTTAATGTAAAACTCCATAAATTATCTACGTTGTAACAGATCCGAAGAAAAGGAAACATTCTTAACGACAAATTAGATTTTATTAATTCCTCATAGTGTAATGAATACTTTTTACGCGCATATTTTTCATTCTGATCATATTCATTGCTTTTTACTAATCATCACGAACCTAATATGGTCCTGAAAACCCCTATGAATTTTGCAATAAGTTATAAATTTAATCTTAAACTATCTTAAACTATCTTCGAATTATGTAGGTCAAAGTTGCAACGGCCAATTTATGTTCAACGAGTAAGTCACAGCAACCTTCGAGTCAGTTCCCAATGGATAAGAAAACAACCCCTTTCAAAACTGGTCAAAAAGTTTCACGAGCTGCCCTCCAGAGAGAAATTCTCGAATTCGAAGTTTCAGCGCAAAAAATGCTGGAGCGCATGGATTCAATGTTGATGTCAATCGGTGTAATCGTCGACGAGAAGGATCCAGCTAAACGTCTTGAGGTAATTCAATTCTTTACTTTGTTGAACATAATATTTTATGCAAATAGTACGTATGTGAGTCGAATCATGCACGGGTTTAGTTGGTTATCAGTATACCAAAATTATAATGAGACTAGTGTAAAAATAATACTTTGTGCCCAAGTTAAAATTAATTTTTATAACATAGATAAAATTACAATTATTTTTATGAATATATTTACAGATGCTGAAATACGAAATAAGCTACTTAGCCCCAGATGCCGCAAGTCTAATTAGTCGTGGTGATGGTCTGGTAATGATGGTCCATGCGCAGGATCCCGTCCGAGCTGATAAAATTAAACAGGATCATCAAGATCGTTTACGCGCCAAGTGGCACCAGGTCATGCAGGATTGTGAGACAAAGCGCTCAATGGCCCTCAAAGCTGAGGAAACTCTAAAATCTTACACGAAACTCGTTGCAGAACTCGAGGAGTGGTTCCGAGATGCCCCGCAAAAACTCGAACAAGCTAACAATTACGAGGGTCAATTGGAATCATTTACTATCGAGTTTGATGAAAGACAAGAACAAATTAATAAGTTGATGCAACTCGCTCAAGATTTGAAAAAATATAATGTAGCTCACAATGAAATGACTGTATATATTTTAAGTAGCAAGTGGCAGGATATCAGTTCTCAATTTAAAAGGTTTAGTGGAAGCAAAAATAAAGATAAAGAACTCGGCGACAAAAAAGTTAACGTGGTAAGTTAGATGACTAAGCCAATACGCAATAATATAACTTTTAAACTTCAATAATTGTGCTTATTTATGTAGGCTTCTGGAGGAATAAGCGCCCAAGATTTTTGTAATCGAGTGAACAAACTACGAGAAGCTATAGGTACTTTATTCAAATCGCTCAATTCAACGCCATTAAATGGCAAAGATTTTGATTTATTTAGCGACCAGGACGATTGCTTGAAAAAAATTAGCAGTGCTCTAAACATTCTTAAGCCTAGCGTCGAAGAAATGAATTATCTTTGGGAGAATATATCTGATAATGATCATTCCCGTCAACAGAATGAGCTGTTGAAAAAAGAATGGACGATGGTGAACCAAAGTTACATAGAACGTTACAATCGATGGGCAAAATGCAATGAGAAGCTCAATGAGCTGAGAAACGCGTGCTGGAATTTTGATGACTGCTTAGCAAAAATGGAAGCCTCCGTTAAGGAGATCACAATGAATCCACAAAGTCGAATAAATAAAGCTCGAATGTTGGAGCTTGACCATGAGATGCCGCGAATGTTGAGAACCATGAACGGCATTGGAGCGAGCATATCTGACGTAAGCAATAGGTCGTCGCCAGGTGACGTGAAAGACTGGCAGAGGGTGATCGAAGATTTAAAGGGAAGATGGCAAAGATTTGTCACTGATTGGAACAACTATAAAAGCAGGTAGGAACTACGTACAACATACAATGAAAAGCTCATGAAAACTATTTCTGCTAAACAATTTTAATTCTTAATGAATTTATACACACCACACGTTGCTTGAGAATGCAAAGAATTAGTACTATAGGCTTACGGTTGGCTAGAAGATTCCTTCAAAGTGTTGCAGTGTCTTGCAGAAAGCTATGTAGAAGTAACTTGATGCCAAACACTGCTTCCTCTTTCTTTCTCTCTCTTTCTCTTTCTCTCTCGTTCTTACTTTCTATATTTGTATATCAGGCTATTTCAGTAACGTTATTAGGTGGTGTGCGTCTGGCGCTGCAGCATGTATTATGCATGTAACTTGGGTATGCACGTGCAAATCTTTAACACATTATAAAATGTCCCGGCTTGACACAGTTTCTATTTGCCGTAAAAGTAAAATTGTTTGACGTATTTTTCATAGAATCGGAACGATGGGTAAACAAAGGAGTCCTAAGCAAATAATGGATGGGGCCGGAAATCTCGTGAGTCAAGTGAACTCTTTGCTTGTGTCAACTGCCAATCCATCTGACGATACAAGTTTGTCTATAAGATTATCTATGGTCAAGGTAAGTTTTAAATTTAAAAATTATAGTATTTATAAAGTTAAAATCTAAATTTTTTTTATACTGCCTATCTAAAGATTTTTATACTGCCAAAAAAATACATAAAACGCAGTACGTATATAATTTAATAATTACTTGCATATAAATTTATAAAGTCTTATCCTAGTCATTTGAAAATTCTATTAGTACGTACTTTGAATTTTGATAATTTAAAATAATTGTTTCAAAATTTGCGTTTTTGACAATTCAATGAACATGAAATGAACCACTTCTATTGACATATTAAATTTTAATAAACTATGTATTTAATAAGAATAACGAGTACAATAATTCAATAAAAACTCAAAGTTAAAGCTCAAAAGTGTGGTTTTCTACTCATGTGTCTAGAGCAGAAATAGAATTTATAATTCGGGTGACGTATAGAAAGAACTAGTAAAAACGCTGAAGCAGCCGGTATATTAAACTATGATTAAAGGCTTTCGCGCATAGGCTTTTGTAGCTATTATATGAACGCAATTATAATCGAGCAACTCAGTCAGCGTATTTTTAAATCTCAAAAATAAATTTAGACGTGTAAGATGTTAACAATTTTGTTAATAAGACAACCTTTCCCGTTGTAGTGACTTTCTGTTTGTCATTTTGGCATTAAAATTTAGAGTGCGTTAATACCTTGTAATATCACACACTAATACTTTTATGTTTACAGGCAAGAGAAAAGGAACTATCTGATCAAATAAAAGAAATGCAAAATTTGAAGAGTCAAAATATTTCCGGTGTTAGCGAAGATGACTGTGATAAACTTATTGTCAATTTAGAAAAGGTGAGAGTCGAATCAAAATTTTTTTTGTATTCAAACTTACTACAGCAGTCATCGCTAACTTTATTTACGATATTTTTGAAGGCTCACGCTGGTATATCCTCTCACAAGGAGTACGTCGAGAACAAATTAACATCTCTCAAGAAGTATGTACAAACTTTGGATGCTGTCGTAGCATGGGTTAACGACACGAGATCTCGACTTAGTGAAGCTGCAAGTGCAGCTCAGCAGGATGAACGCATCAACAACATAGAAACTATCATGGTAATGCACATGTTATATGAATATTGTAGATAGATATCTTCGTTTTGATCTGCTTAAACTGATGCTTTTCTGCGTTTTGTTGTCGTTTTGTGCAGGCAAGTGTAGAAGACCGTCAGATGGAAGTCACAGATGTTCTGGAAAATTATACCAACTTAGAGAAGGAATGTGAATCTGCTAAACAGACAGTCTCTGTAGAACTTCAAGTAAGACTTTCATCACATCATTATTAGTTTCAAATTTTATAACTTAAAACTTATGATACGATATTTTAACAGGAAAAGTTGAAAAAACTTAGAGAAGAATGGAATTTATTGAAGAATCGAGAAAATATAGAAGTTGAACTGAGCATGGCTGCTTCACCATTGAGACTAAAAGGTGAGTTGTTTTTCAACTTTTTGAACGACGCGATGAAATCTACGATAACTGAATATTTGTCAATAATATATCAAACTTAAAAACTACCCATTGGCATCAAAAGATCTGAAAACTCCTTATTACTTTAGGGTAGATAAAAATTGATTATTAATAAAAAAGTCATTTTTCATTTCTATACGACAATGCAACTTTTTTATTAAAATTGTTGATTATGGTGTTCATCAAGGAAGATCGATTTTTATTTATACCAATTTTTTAAAGAACGTAAATATGGACCTAGATATGTTTGCCAATACTTTCTTTTATTTTTTTGGGTCAAAAAATTTGTATCCTCCTACTCCTGGCGACAGATGCGATGGCGCCGCGTAATCTAGCCGACCCGACTCTGACCTGCATTGCGAAAAAGGAAGCTACGCTCTCGCTTATATATGTATATATTTGCACGCAATTGACCGCAAAGAGAGCGAGCGAAGAAAAGTCGGTCGGAAATGTGTGAAAATATTCGCTTTTATTCTCTTCGTTTGACAATAGCCGCGCTTCTTTGAGCTTGCACATATAACCGGAGAGTCTGTGCCACAGTCAGCTTTTCGTATAGTTATATACGAAATATAAATACCGTAGACGCTCAATTGAGCGAGGAACGGGCGCGCGCGCTCACGCCCGGAGGCGTGCGAGGCACACAGTATGCGGACAACACCACCGTCGCGTCGTCTCGTGCAGCGGCAGAGCCACCCTCGTTGCTTTTCATATTTTGAACTCGATTTCGTGCGGCAAAATCGATGCGGGTCCCGCGCAAGGATGTGCTCTCTCTCTATTATATATATCGTCCTTTGCTTTTCAACGCCTGATTGTTTACCGACGTGTTTTTGCCTCAATCGCATCAGCCTCGCTGACAGTGCAAGCAAGCAAGCAAGCAAGCAGTAGCGCGCGCTCGCTAATGGACCGAATCAGCGAATGATTATGAAATAGGCACCCCCTTCTGCACCCGTGTGTTTGCACGCTCGCGTATCTCCAATCTCTCTTATTTTCCCCCCTTTTTTTCACTTCTTCACGGAGTAGTAGTGTATGTACGCATAGGTCGGTATAGCGCGACTGTACCAACCAACACGCTCTACCCCTGCTCTGTCTCTCTCTCTCTCTATCTCTATTTCTCTCCCCGTCTTTCTCGCTCGCACGAGGCCCCGGTAGAGCCACAAAGTAGAGCCGCGCGCGCGTACATAGGTATACAGCATGCAGCAGCGCGCGAAACGCGCGCACAACTCTTGTTACGAGAGAGAGAGAGAGAGAGAGAGAGAGAGAGAGAGAGAGAGAGAGAGAGAGAGAGAGAGAGAGAGAGAGAGAGGAGAGAGAGAGAGAGAGAGAGGGTGCAACGCGTGCTCCGATCCCGCGCCGCGCTGTTCTACTTTAATAGAGCGCGCTAAACCGTGTGCGATATCTATGTATATATCTCTGATGTATGAGCACCTGCCCTATACGTGACCGAATGACCGGGAGTATAATTTCCCCGTAAAAAATTGATTATCGACCGTTGCGTAAATTATCAAACACGTTCTTCTAAACTGTTGCGTCGCACGTACCTAAAAAATAAGAAAGAGAAGCAAAAAGATTTTTTGCACGAGCGTGTTCGTGCGCCGTTTCTTCATTGGATTTTTAGCGTCTCAAGCTGCTGCTGCTGCTGCTTGTCGACGTCCCTTGGCGCGAGAAGAGGTGCAGACGAGTGATTATTTTTTTTGCTGCTCCAGCAACACGTGCACCGTCTGCTGCTGCTACTGTGTCGTGCTACGAGAGAAGAATTGATCGCAGCTGCAGCAAATGCCCGGCTGATGAAAAAAAGGCGAAGAATTTAAAGTAAGAAGTCGCGCAAGCTTATGGTGCAGCAGCTCGAGAGAGTCGTGTGTATACCTCGGCGCGTGATTGTGTGTGCGTGTTTATAATACGCGAGAGAGCGTGCTTTGGCTCGACGACGCGAGCTTCGAGCCGAGAGGAGCCCGAGCCAAGTGTGTCGTCTGTGCAGTGTTGTAGTAAGTTTCGCACGCGCTCCGTGTGCGTGTATGTGTGTTGTTGGGCCCCTGTGCAGCGTGCGCGCGTGGGCTCTCTGTGCTGCTGCTGCTGCTGCTCCGTCAAAAGGAGCGCCCCGTGAGCATGTGAAAGGCAGCGAGAAACGAGGGAGAGAAACGAGTGTGTGTGTCGCTGAATTATGAACGGCGTCACGTGAGTACATCTCTCGGCGTGCGTATACGCGCGTACACACTACTATACAACGCGTCTGCATCACGTCCTGCAGCCTTGCTATGCTGCTTGTTGTTGTTGTCGTCGATGCATCTATGTATATACAACGCAGCTGCATTATATTGGCCAGAACGCGCTCCCCTCGCGCCCTTGCCGGGAGAGAGAGAGAGAGAGATCTTCTCGTTCTCAATTTAGAGCCCTTCCTGTGCAGCAACACATTTTCGCTCACTTTTTGAGGGATGAGAGGCTCCCTTTTATGCTGGAACAGGACACGTTCTATAGTATAAGACTCGTCGAGCTCCGAAGCAAGATACTAACGAGCTTCCTTATATATATACACGATACGCGAGTGTATTTATTCGCGGCCCCCTCTCCCTCTCCAAACGCGCTGACTATTATAATCAAGCTCGCCTCGCAACACGCAGAGCTTTAATTGATGAGCTTTATTTCCCCAGTCTTTTGAAGCATAAGCAATAACTGCTCAGCTGTGATAGCTACCTTCGATTTTCCAATATACCGCCTCCAGCTTTACTTTCACTCACATTGCTTCTCGCTCGCTCGCTCGCGCGCCTCTCTTTTACTCGAAACCGTGTACGGAGGGCGATTGAACGCGCTCGTGCGTTTATTGTATGCCGGCCGCCGTTGTTGTCGAGGTCAGACCGATAAGAGAAGAAAGAGAGAGAGAGAGGCAGTCTAAGCGTGCGATGCTAGGCTCAATGAGGCTCAAGGACGTTGCGGGTATTGGTTACATTAAAAATTAAAATAGACGTCCGGGGCTTGTAAACCAAAACCACCCCGACGTCGTCTCGGCGAGTCTCTTGGATTATAATACAGGCAGGGGATTATTTCCGCGTCGCGCACTACGTAACTTCATCCCAAAGATACCGGCATTGTTTTGGGTCGTGTCGCAGCATAACTTCTAAAGACAGCATGAAAATCGTGCGAATATAGATTGAAATTGCTATAAATTTAAAGCATTATACAGTTTCTGAAATACGAATTTAGTAGGGTTGTTCGTAGGGCTCGAAGGATTTTAAGGTTTTGAATATTATAAAAAGGAAAAAAATTCAAAGAATAAAGAAACAAAACCAGAAGAATAAGCAGCTTTGGTGCTTGGATTTAATGAGTTCTCGAGAGATTTGTAGGTACACATCGAGCAAGAACCTCTTTCGCCTTTCCTTTACTCGTCTGTAACTCGTGGCTGCGTCGCATTACATCTCCGCTAATGAAGCTTACCCGAAAGTTAAGCTGAAACTAGTTGCCTGTATAGATTGTATCGAGAAAGAGCTCGGCGCGAGCGCAGTTCAGAAAACTGCAATTCAGAGTTATTCGGTTGGTCAGCCATGCGATTCGATTACGAATGTTGCCGACTAGTTGCGCTAAAACGACGAGCGATAAAAATTACAGCCCATTGCCTCAAAGGTTTCGTCTGGTAAGCTTGAGCCGATCAGACTTGAAATGACTTGAATGTTTCGAGTTTGCTCGAACGTATACTCAACTAAATGTAGGGTTGAACCATTCAACGAATCCAGTGAGTTTATTGGTCGGTGTTGTTTATTAATGTAAAAAATAAATAATCCGTAGGCATGTGGCGTTGATGCAGACACACATAACTTCAACCCAAAAATTCAGTTTTTCGTTGATTGTTTCAAATGTCAGTAGTCTAGGCAATACCAAAGATGCACGATTAACAAAAAATTTTCACTCAAAAACTCCGATCGACAAAACTCGTGCGTTGTTTTTAATTGTTTCGAGCTTTGAAATCTGCCAGTGAAGGTATACACTTTTGGTCTTCTGACCTCGGTGCGCCGATTTTGCAGTCGACTCCATTTCCATTTCGTTTCAAAAGTATTTTCCCAGTTTCTTCTTCCTGCTTTTCGTACTGTGCTGCATGAAGCGTGGAAGCATTATGTGCACCGAGCTCCGAAAAAAGGATAGAGCAGCGAGGTATACACAAAGAGCACTACTGCTCATTCATCAGCTAAAAGACGCGCGTTGACCTGTCGACTTTGTTTTCGACCTAGAAGTGTACAATAAGTAAACGCTCCTTGGCGCGAAGGTGATGTACACAGCTTTTTTCTTTCTCTTTTCTTTCTTTCATTTACATCTCGGCAAGTGGATGAAGCAATAAAGCCACCCGAGATATGTGCTAAAAAAATGCGCAATTTTTAGAGAAGTTCATCGCAAGTATAAAAATTATGTAAAACTTTTCTTTGTCTTAAAAATTTAACTAGCATAATTGTGTGGTAAAAGTTTCATCGATTGTCGAATAATTTTTCATAGTTCGAAAGTAATTATCAAGTTCGGCAAAGCGAACAGAAAACTCATAAAATTGATAAATTGTAAACGAATGCGTTTTAATTGTAAAAGGCATTCTCGATTACCGAAGATATTGACTGCGGATGTGAGTAAGGCAAGTAAAGTCCGTCCGCGTGCTTTATATACTCTAAAGTTTACTTCGGCAGTTATGAACGAGGCCGTTCCGATCAATTATTTAGCGTGTCAATTTACTCGCTGAATGAATCTCAAACTGCATTTACTATATATCCAGCGGCCCGTAACGCGAGCCTGTGCTCTCTCTCTCTCTCTCTCTCCCGCATACAGTATAATTACATTTTGTCTACATGATCGTATCAAATATTCAATAATCCATTTCACACGTCAAACCGATAATCGATCGGCCAACCACCTAATGCGCCCTGCACTACACCATACGAGGAAATGTGTGAACTCATCGTGTATCTGCTATGTGTCGATGCCGCGCGATTTTTCAAGCAACACGAGATAAATTATTTTAAAAACTATTAGCAGACGTGATCATTCGAAAAGTGAGATTATTTATTACCTTATTTTCATCATATCATGGTGTGTTTATTTGAAATGTCAAAATTTCCATATTTTTGATATTGAAATGAAATGTCGGATATTTACATAGAGCTTACTTTTGACGCCACATCGACTCGAACATCCTAGCCATATCCGAGCTGTAAAGATTTAAAGTTTTATAAGCGCACACACGCATGCTCGAGCCGCAGAAATTTAATAAGAGGAACGCGCCGGTGATATATAAAAATGAGCACAAAGTTATCCAGACTCCGTGCGTAGTGGTGGTGGGGGGCATTCCCCGAGAGGGAGAGACGGTCGTAAACATTGGCGTGTCGCAATTGGCAATGAAAAGAATCGCACACAGGAGCTGCTGCTGCGTGTCGACTGCGCGTCGCGGAACCACCCCTCGTGCGCTCGTCGTCGTCGTCGTATTAAAGCCGCCGCAAAGCCTTGTGTGCAGCCGCGCGTGAAACCGATCGCGTGCTCGTGAACAGTTGCTGCTTGTGCGAGCTGGAGAAATTTTAGCAGCGGAATGCTCGCCTGCCAATAAATTCGGGGCTCTATTGTAATCGGCGTCGTCTTCATTACTGCCACTGACCACTGGCTCCTTTGTCCAAGCTCGTACAAATATACGACTCGTGTAGTTGTCTAGCTACACTCACCCACACACACACACACACTGGACATTTAATCACATGGCCTCGTGCGAGCAAAGGATTGGGGTATGTTTCCTTATATACACTCGGCCTTGCAAGAGAGTGCCATCGAGTCGACACAAGCAGGCATGGGGGGAGAGAGAGAGAGTTACTTCTTGAGAGCAGCAGCACAGCTATACTTATATACCCTGGGCTGAAGTGCACCACTGTGTGCACGCAGGTGCACACGTTCGAGAGCGAGCATCGGGGGTATCGAGCACATATCGATCGGGCCTACTGCTGCTGTTTCGCGGGAGCTGCACCAACGGTGGTTTCGAGCGTCGGCCTTCTTCGGTTTGGATTTCAAGCGAGCAGCAAGCCCGTGTAGCGGTAACGTGAGATGTATACAAGTCCGCTGCGGCGAGAGAGAGAGAGAGAGAGAGCAGCTACCTTTGGGTTTCTCGTGATCGGTATAAGAATTGCGATTTACGATACCTGTTAGACATAACTTTGATTCGATTCCGTGAGTCGAAAATTTCCTCGGAATTGCACTTTGAAAGTACTTCCCCCACTTAGTTGTCAGAAGTACAAACTCGTTGCATCGTCTGTTTACCCGTAACTAGTGAAATACATTATCTCGAAGGGATTTCTTTTGTCTAAACGTCTACGATAAGAATTTAGATTTAACTGTCGCCCGATCACTCGAACGTCGATGTTTCGCCGAAAGGCTAGGTCAAATAAATTGTCGGACGCGCGAAGCGGTATTTAAAATCTCTTTTTAATTCCGGAAATGCCGGGAAAAGGTCAAGAATATTTAATGATTTGGCGCGGCTCCAAAAAATCACTCCGAGTTGATCCCACTGCGGTTGCGAAGCTCGCTCGGAAGCGAGAAAAAAACCTCTGCGCTGCTTGTTGATGCGACTGTTGTCCGACTTGATGGGAATTGAAATTAAATGCAGCTGCGGCTGGCAAATCCACGTTTTCTCTAGTTGCATTGCGGAACGCGGCTCGCGATGAAGACACATCCTTTTGCACAGCTATATTACGAGCTTCTATCCTTTACATTTGACGCCGGAGATGAAAACTGGGACATTCCGAAAGCCTCCCTTGAAGTACAGTTGTTTCAGCTTGCTGGTGCGAAGTAAAAAAAAATATTCTACTTTTCCGAGAATTTAAATTATGCTAATCTTTGTGGCAAAAATTGCAAATACCTAAAGTAATATTTTTAGCCTAGTTTTCGTCTTACACATCAATGATACGGTCAATGTGTACGGATACATTATGTACTGTAGCTGCATTGTTACGAGGAAAGTAAAATAGTGTGCAAGCAGTACAGTCAATTCTTAGAATGAGTTCTAAATCGAGTTCGCTACTAGCGGCAGTCCAGTCACGTTTCGTAGGCAAAAGTAATTTTCCTTTTATTCTCTTTCGTTCTTCGTTTTACTTGGTTTTGTGAAAAACCTACCTATGTATCATATATGACTTTTGTCCCCTTTTTTCAATCATTTCAAGCATTTATATCTAACTTGATTTGATAAGTCGACAGATGCATAAAGTTATTTTAATTATCAAACGAAACAACTCGTAAACAGTTCATCCCACTACTCTGCGTTAGTTTTCAAGTAAACTTTCGCGCGCTTCCACTTACCTCGAAACAGGGAAGAAAACTCGCACTGTCATTAGTCGCTAGCATGCATTACGGAGTGCCGCGTGGGGCGATGGCATCGAGTGTTGATTGTGAAAAAAGGGCTGTTGCGAGACACAGCTATACACGTGCACATTGCTTCGGTGAATGAAAATGGCTGAACAATGAGTATACTGCGAGTGCACACGAGCTGTGAGTTTGCAAGTCGCACGTACACTTAAGATCTTTTTAGGTCGCGCGCGCGCGCCGCGTTTGGCTGCAACTTTGGAGCTTTCGAAAACTCATCAGTATTCGAACATCTCTTTGAGTGCGTTTATTTGAATACGGCATATCCAATCCAGCCAGCTACAAGATACAACTTCGTTTAAGGCTTGCTCTCGTTTCCTCTCCGATTCTTGTAACTCTCTGATCAAATTAACAATCGAAATTCATCAATTGACGACTGCCGAGCTCTCGATCCACTTTTTGAGCATTTCGATTTACGGCTCGTTGATTGCTGCAAAAGCAGACAAGCCGTAGAAATTCTCTCGAAAATCAATTTTATCATTGATAAATCATTTTAATTATAACATTTTACGATTCTTGTATTACTCGTTTAATATCGAATATAAAATAATTGAATGCGCTTTTTCCAAACCTATTTCATGAAAACGTAGATATTTTTTTATTATACAGCGCTGTGAAAAGGGCCTAAGGTTTAGCGAGTGACTCACATTGTTTTTCTTTTCACGCTTGAAATAACGCGATGTCAAGTACAACCTAGCACGTACACGTCGAGCACATAATTTTCCCGACTTCTGCTCTATATAGAACAATTAGCATATATATATACCTCTAAGCTCATTTTTTTTCTCGAAAACTTTCGGTGCCATTAAGTACAACATTTACACTGCACAGCTTGCCGAGACAGAGAGAGAGAGAGAGTCTCTCGACCACAAGTCTTTATAAAAGAAGTCGCTTCGCTAAGCTGCTCAATGCTGTACTAGATTTCTTCCGGCTTGCCAAGACGCGCGCGACGAGATAATTTAGAGCTTATGAAGTGTGATCGATGCGCGCCACACACGTTATACACGTCTTAGCGCTTGTGCGCTGCGAACACGGATATTTTCCGTTAAAGTGCTTCACGTTTTTTTTTGCGATAGCACGGGTTTTCGTGCGGGCATATATTCTGATAAAAATCCGAATGAACGTGTCGATCGCGCAAAGCTCAACTTCAGCTCTAACCAATGCTTTTTCTTACGATTGTTACAGAGCGAGAGCGACACGTAGGAGGAGCGGCTGAGGCAGCAGCAGCAGCAGCAGCATCATCATCAACAAGCAGCGGCGATGCCAACGACAGCGTCAGCAGTAACAAGAACGAAACGTCCGGCGTTAGCAGCCAGTGTTCGACTGCGATAAGCCGTGGTAGCCCGGCCGCTAGTCCGAAAGCGGCCGGTGCGCCCCTCTCCACCTCGACGCCGAACATCCCGCAGAGTCCCCTCGACAAGCAACTACTTCAGGTGAGAATCCGATTATGATTAACTACTACTCGGGTGGGCGGCACTCGTTATCGGGCTCTTCCAATCATCGAGTCCATTAGTCTTTCTTCGTTTCCATCTGTTTGCTCCTTCCGGGCCACGATTCGAAGACGACGGTGGCCCCGTTGAATAACGAGTTAACGAAGTTGACTTTTTATGCCTCGGCTATTGATCATTTTTCATCTATTTATTATGAGAAAAAAATTGCATCTTTTTTATTGATTACGCGATCATTCAAATTGGAATTGAGATAAAATTTATCGATGCGTGTTTTTCAGATTCGCGACTGGCTAGCTGAAAAAGGAAACATGATCCGTCAACAGGTTGTCGTGGTCGGCGACGTCGAAAGTATTCTACAGCATATCGACCAACAAAAGGTTTGCTATTATTTCGAGCTCCGTCAATATTCGCTTTAAAAAGCTTTTTCACACGTTAATATTTTATTAAAGGTGAGAGAGGGGGTGTTTGATTTGTAAATGTTCACTGCCTTTCCTACCCTACCGACAGTTGCAGAGAAACTGTTTCTGCTCTGCCCGTAGATAGAAAATATGGTATTCGTATGGAAACGTACCCCATCGATTTTTGAGGCCCAGAGCGTACAAGAACGCACCCTTTAGCAGTCGGTACATAACCGACCAAGATTGTGTTCGATCAGTAGTTGATAAAATCTGTTAATCGTCTTAATCTTATCGTGTAATATGATTATTTGATTTCGCAGACGTTAAACTTTTCAAGCATAAGCAATAGTACTTTCAATAAATGTTCAAGTTGGATCAAGCATTAATCGTAATGGCATAGAATAGAAAAAATAATCGGAGACAATCAGAATTGACGACTCGATTTCAAGTGGATAATAATATAATTATCTTAAAACATTATGTCAACAATTCATAAAAATTTGTCGTATTTGTATTCACTTCGATTTTTTGTCGTTTATTTTAAATATTTGTGTAGTGACCTGCTAACATTACCAAAAATTGGTTGTTAGAGTATTTTTAGATACTAATGAAAAATCAAGCGATACGTATTAAATGAAGAGTCGAGTAAAATAGCGAATTTTCGTGGAAATTAATCGATACGTACCCCTTGTGTATGTTATATACATGGCACATAGTTTGTACGTGCAGCGAGTCCCGTGCAGCATACCTACCTTTCTACGCTATCGATTGCGTCTAGCTATTCGAGAGTTACTGGGTCTTATACCAAGCATATATTAACATATTTACGCTTGATATGTAGTATACAATACTTCTTCTATTCTCAGTAATTATAGATTTTCAACAATCATGATGTATTTTAATGAGGCATATTAGGAAAGCAGTAAATATAGTATTTGAATAATTTCAACTTATAAGAAAGAGATGTGTTTTATAGATTAATTATTTAGAAGTATATACTCTTTTGATTAATGCTTTTTATTCCCGTGATAACAAAAAGCAGAAATATTTCTTCTTCTACTTTCAGTTAGTTAAAACATTTTTTTTCGATCGATTTAATTTCTTTTTCTGAAACCAAATGCGTTGTGAAATCTGAAAAAAGATGTTGTCTCATTGTTTATATTTGTTTATTTTGTTTTAGACTGTTCTACGTGAACTAGAACAGAAAAAGCCACAATTGGACGAACTGGTGCACACGGCTGAGAATTTGCGCGCAGACACGAACAGGCAACAACTGCATGGCAAAGGTAAGTAGTACAACCAAACTTCGGTCAGACTTACTTATTTTCTTTTCTTTTTATTCGGCTTAATCAAAAACAGTATATTTTTAATTGAGAAGGAAAAGTTTAAATTTTTTTCGAACAGATTCTTATTGTAAATAGAACCATTCGAAAGTTCATAATTATTTGAATGATTGTGATATAGTTTTTTGGTATTATATCAACTTATATCTATGGGTGGAGCCACGCGTCTTTTTTCAAAACAACTAAGTATGTCTGCACGCTTAAAATTTGTTTTACTTTTTTTTTGTTTTTGTAGTTTTACTTTTATTTAATTAAATATTTACTTATGAATAATTATTGGAAATTTTTCAAACAAACGGAGAAATTTGAAAGAAAAAAGGGAAACGACGGAAAATTAAAGACTTCAAAGACAAAATATTCAAGTATAAAATTTAAATAATAAAATGTTATTAAGTTTCTCGTCACGAAAACTTGTTTTTTACTTAACAATAATTGGTACAGTTGCCAATTCTAAACTACATGCTTTTAAATAAGCAAACATAGGGCAAAATTTGTGCAGCATTCCAAACATGTTGTGCACGTCGTAATAAGTACTCGCAGCTCGCTATCTAATTAGTCATGCGCGCTGCTCACTCTTTTCCAGCCAAACACTCATTTTACCAGATACGACTTGTCTTTCTTACGTGCTGCCCTACCCCAGCCAACTAGAGTTTGCCTCTAGCAGCCTCTTGAAATTATAAGACAGTCGGACAAACTTTTGCATTCGCATATCTGAATTGAGAAATTTTTCCATCTTTATGGTTTTATTTCACATAATTACATCTTACGAGTTTAATAATTAATGGTTAAAAATTTGTTTTGTAAAAACAAAATCTATAAATCAGTACTAAACTTGTAAGAAAAGCAACTTATTGATCTTCTTTAACACGAAGTACATTTATCTGCTTTTTATTTTCTTATTCCTTTTACCGTAAATATGATGAATCGTAGTAGAATTAACGGCTATTGCGAAGGGTGCGAATAATATGATCGCGTGCCAGCTAGTTTACGTCCTATTCCTACGTCGCGTGATTTTCGATCGATGGAGCGGAAAAAGGATTATTACTTCGATTGCTTTTGTTCGGTCTGGGATAACTTTTATTTTTAGTGGTGGTCAATGTTCTAAGAGTTACATTGTTTCGTTAATAAGATAAAGTTTAATTTAAGTGATCGATTGAAAAATAGTTTCTTCACCTCAACTTTACCAAAGTTGGCTTGATGCACTAAATGACATATTGAGTAATTAAGTTTTCATAGAAACAAACTTTTGGAATTTGACCAATCTTTAAAAAATCATTCATTTTGACAACGAAATACCTAATGCAGATATTCTCATTGAAAATGCCAAAGTTGGAATATTATCGATATACTTCACCATAGACTTTACCAATAGACTGTTGACATGAAATATTCAATTTAAAGACCGAAAGCTGAAATAAGACAATTCAACTTCCATTTCATACGACGATTACCATATTTTTTCATAAAAGTATTTTCTGACTGCAATGGTTTCTGAGAATTTTCAAAATTATGGCTCACTTTTAAATTATTGAACTGAATATGAGACGAGAAAAATAGCTGTGATATAGCCTCGACTCTCCTACAGGATGGAATTTTATGAGTTTTATAGGGTATCAAGTGTCTTCCACCCTATCTTCATTCTCCGAGTTTTTCCATCAGCTTTTCTTCGCGTAAGTTGAAAATTAAAAATTAATTGGGGAAGCGATGATAATCTGATCCTTTTTTTGCGGCATAACTCATGATATACCGTCGAACGGCAATCGCGTTGACGAAATACCTTCGGCAGTTTCTAGAACAACTTGAAAAAATAATATACATGTAAAATAAAAATTGCGGGTAACAAGCGTCGAGCCTTTTTATCTTGCTCATAAGAACTTGGTTGATAATTTTGCAGCCTGTCTGCAACGAAGAGTTATATACCGTTGCCTTGCACCCCCATAGCCCATGCTCGAATACCTGTGCGTGTATATAGGTGCAAAAGCTTTGGGGCAAAAAGCGCCGGCGCTAGCTGCCGAACGGCGGCGCAAGCAAGATGGAACGAGCGAACGAGCGAACGAGCGAGTGAGCGAGCGAGTGAGAGAAAGAGAGCCAAAGCACAAGCTGCTGCCGGCTGCAACGCGTCGCGCCGGGTTCTCAGTCAGAGGCAGAAGCAGCAGCAGCAGCACAGCAGCAGTGTTCGCGCGGACGCATCCAGGCTAGGCCGCGCGCGCGCACCCCGTACCGGCAGCAGTAGCAGCGCTTTGCCATGGCCTGTTGTTGTTCGCTACTGCACACCAGACCAGACCTCGCGCAATTTTAGTGCTCCTGCTATCTCTCGCTCTTTTTCTCTCGTTCTTCTTCTCTTTCACTCATTCTCTTCCATCGCGAGCTTCCAACTGATCTAGTGCTTTGCTAGCTAGCCGCGGAAAGGTCAGCAGGTGCAATGAACGATAGGTAAATACGCCAGCTGTGTGGGCGCGCATCAAGTTCAGCCAAATAAAAAGTTATAGACTGCAACGTATGCATTTGCAACTCAGTCAAGAAGTTCGTATGTTAAAGTTAGCTTTCGTCAGCCATATCACTACCTCGGAAGGACTTTTGAATCAAGAAAAAACATCCTAGTGCAGCCTCTAATCCGTAGATTAGCTGTATGAGCTAGTAAAAAGCTGTAGCTAAAAGAACGACTCGCGGGCATTAGGAAGGATTTAGACTGAATTGTTATTCTTTGCCATTGTCCGGAAATTGTGGATCAGAAATCAAAAGCCAGTTGATGTCACAAGTAAAGAGTATACCATCGGGTGCATCGTTGTAAAAGTTCTCTTTGACATAGTACACGACTGCTCAAAGGTGGACACGCGCGGCGGCAGTAGAAGTACGTGTGCAATCAGCCTGCCAGCGGCTTTTTGCGTTTCGAGTGCGTCGTCTACTCCTCATCCATCAACGCTGGATCAAGTATTGCTTCTTCGCAGCTAGTATAGTAGCGCACGCGCACCCAAGAATAAACTCTTTTTCTCCAGCAACGACTGGCCGAGTTTGCTGCCGGACTCTCTTTCTGCTGCTGGTGCACACTCTGTGCACACACGCGTGTGCGTCTATTCGGCAAACGTCGTTGCTCGTCGATCAAGGTTCAATCTTCTGTGCGCGCCGCGACCGCAGTGCTGGCAGATATCGGATCAGCCTAACTCTCTAATCGGCTCCGATGATCACGCGCTACTTTTTTAATTGCTCACGTGTGTGATACTTCATGGTGAATGCATTATTGCATTACACGTATAGATGATAAAGTGAAGAACTGCGTCTGTGATTTATTCCGTACTTTTTTCTTTTCAAAGAAGAGTTAATTTTTAATGCTCGGTTCGAGGACTTTCTACGAGTTCACTGTCTGAGTACTCTAATGAATACTCTTACTTCCAATTAAAGTTATGAACTGTCATCAATGTTAATTGCATTTGCTGTCATCAAAAAGCATATCAAAATCGAATAAAAGAAATATAGTCGTTAGCTCCAGAGTTTATTTATTTCCAGAAACGAGCTTGCAAGAAAGTTTAGTCAATTGTGCAAGTACTAGTGGATCGAGTAAATAAAATTGAGAAGTGTGCAAGTGAATTGAAACAAATTTAATACATACATATAAATTACCAAGAAAACAAACAAGCAACTAAACGGAATCAAAACTGACACTACGAAAAATTAAAAATATTGTAATAAAGCAATCGAAATAAGCAATAAATCGTCGACATGTCGCGCAGAAATTCGTTCCAGTATCTGGAAAACGGTTCGGGTAGTCCGCAGCATCAGTTTAACGGGCATCAAGCCAACGAGAGAAGTGTACCGATCATGAGGCCCATTTCCGATCGGGGCGTCCCGATGCCCGCGATGCTCGGCAGGCCGCTTCACGCCGGTGCCGCTTTGATGCCGCAGCAGCAAGGCGGCATGCATGGCTTTGTCAATCCGCTGGGACCGAGCTCGCTCGACTCGGGAATCATGCCACCTCCGATGGATTCGATTTTGCCTCTGGGAGCCATGCAATCGTCTAATCATAGGCCAGGTGTGAAGCTAGCGTTTAACGATATACGCGTGGCTTCGTTTGCCGTTGCCGCGAACGAGCATGATACGCGTGTAAACGGTTGATTTTGATTTTTGTTATCGAACCTGGTCGATTCCCTGGTTGAGTTACCTCGGTGACATGCCAATTATTCATGTTCATTAGTAAAAAGGGTCTCGAACTATTTAAATTGGTAAATTTTCGATCGATGTCGCGATCGAGTATAAAGTCTGGTCTGTTAATTTTAAAACTAGAGCTTTTTTTATAGTCAATTATATCGCGCATCAAACTGAACCCAGTTGTAACTGACTTTTATAAACTTCAAGTTGTTTTTATGATCAGGAAACCAATTTTTTTATTGCCGACTTGAGCGCAATCGCATTTGATTTATTGTGTCAAGCCTAGTGGATAAATAACTCGAGGCTCATTTGATATTTTATTTTCTTGACAGATCAAATTATGACTACATTGAGAACTTTGAAAAACTCAGTGAAAAATTGTCCCGCTGTAAAAAAAACTCAATGGAATCCGTCTTCGAAATGCTTAATATACATCATAATTATACAGCGTGAAAGTAAATTGTAACTTTCCTATCTGCAAAGATTTAAAAAGAAAAGTTTTTACTTTATATCTGCTCGAACTATTGATATATTTTATGCATGGATCAGCTTTAATACAATAAATTTTGTGAGACAAATAATGAGGTATCATTATGTTTGGCATAAATTCAAATTGAAAAATGACGCAAGGCTCTTTGGATATAAAATACTTTTACAAACATCATAAAAAATTATAATTACATCCTTAAAAATTATTATTTTTGTCGCTTGGATAGTTTTCTATCTCAAAAGATTTAGTGACTACCGCTGTCATTAGCAATCTTCACCCTTTAAAACTTCAACACAAATTTACATACTAATAACAAATATCAAATTCATGGGTTTTGATTACAGTTACGAAGCTACGCGAGCACTGGGATGAAACGAACTCGAAAGTTATGCAACGCAAAAGTCAGCTCGATGCCATGCTCGGAGACAGCCAACTCTTCGAGGCCAAGCGCTTCGAAGTCGAGGCGTGGATGACTCGCATGGAGACCAGACTCGAGCGCATGAATCCCGTTGGCCACACGGCCGACGTTCTTGAGGTTCAGTTGCGAGAGCAAAAGGTATAATAGAGGCTTTCTCGATTCAACTGCTTCTCAAATCATGCACAGGCCACTTCAAACGTAATAACGAGAGCCTTTGTTCACTTTCAGTCGTTCCACGCGGAATTGCACCAATACAAGCACCACATCGAACTGTTCAATTCGCTGACGCAAAGACTCATCGCAGTCTACCAGCAAGATGACACGAGCCAGGTCAAAAAGCTCACTGAGACCATCAATCAGCGATACAATAATCTAAATACAAGGTGGGTACAAAACGATGAAGAAAGAAAAGAGGGAAAGAGATCAATTGCGCACTCTTTTTTTGTGAAACTAAGAAAACGCGAATTTATATCGCGACGTCTGTGATACTTTAGTCTTTTTTGAATAAATTAATTCGTCACGAAAATTATTCACCATTGTCTATCAGAAGAGTTATTACAACCGTTAACGAGTGATTAATTGTCCCAGTCGTTGGGAAATTTCCTTTTAAATTAGTCAGAAGGATATCCTGTGCAGACACAGACTTCATAATTCATCGGCATTATTTGAATTTATTCAATTAAAACGTTCAAGTTGCGTTTCTTTTTAAACTAAGATATGTTTTTCTGTCCACTGCAGCATCATCAGTCGAGGCAAGTATCTCCATTCGGCCATGAATTCGCTTCACAACTTCGACCGTTCCCTCGACAAATTTTTAGCCTGGCTAAGCGAAGCGGAGTCTTCGACGGAGACTCTTGAGACCGAAGCCGATCGTATCTGTGGAGGCAGACGAGACCAGGCAGCAATCGCACGATCACATCTTCAGTATAAGGTAAGTTGCTATACTCGCAGTTTTAACCGTTTCACTCATTACTCTCTTATCAATTTTCTCTAAATTTGCATTAAACTTTCAAGTTTGAGCGGTAATGTGTTCGCAATTATGAATTCTGATACTCGCAGGTATATGTTTTTCGAATATTTTTCCCTTACACCGATACTCAATAAAGCTTGATTTATTTGATTCTAAAGCCCGCAGTTCGCTAGTCAGGGTAAATGATTTATGAGAGCTGATTGGCGCTTCGGTGCGAGATACGATAGAAAACGAAGCAGGATATTTAAAGTTTGATTAGATAATTTACTAATTAATTTCTTCTTGCCTTTCATATATTTCTTCGTATTATTTTACTTATAAATTATAAAATAAATCATAAAGTTAATCATCGTTCAGCAAAATAGGAGAATTCAATTTCCCAGTTTATCGATAATCCTACAGTGTATACCTTTTCATCTCTAGCGCATAAACACGAGAGAGCTTTTATCTCCTTTTTGTAAAATGCGATAATTTTCTGTCATGGAATACGAAAATGGCGCTGCTGCACTCACAATCATTAGTCATTCGATCAGCGATCTTTCACAGTCATAATCATAAATAAATACGCGAGAAACAGCAGTCGGCATAGTACAGAAGCAAAAGTACGTAGTAAGCAACAGCACTACTACTACTACTGCTGCTTCTGCTAGTACTACTGCTACTACCATTACTACTTCCAGTAGGAGCATTGCCACCGCCACCGCACCACCACCGCCACCTTCGCTGCTGCCGCCAGTAGCAATGGCATCCGTGTGCTCGCGATGTCGGCGAACGAGTGTATGCGATTGTAGGAGCGAGAGAGAGAGAGAGAGAGAAAGCGAGCGAGCGAGAAAGGTGGATGCGTTCTATCGATCGGCTATTCGCAGCAAACGAGCGAGTACTTTTCTCGTCGTGAGTTCGCAGCTTGTCTCTTTTTGACTCGGCTAGATCTCAGTTCGCCTCCCTAAAACATTTGCATGTTCGACTACTCGCGATGCATACTTCATTTTTACACCCTCTGCTACTCATATAGCCTCGATAACTGTTTCTTTTTTTTAAAGGACGATTTTTCAAAGCGCTTGCCGAGTCGGTCTTTTTGATGGCTTTTGCTCCGTTTCGATTATCATTTGCTTTGTTTTGACAGGACTGCGAAAGAAAGCGTTCGCGATTGGGCCAACAATTATTTGTCGTCGCAGACCTGACGTGCGCATTTCCGCGACGAACGTTTTTATCTCTAAAATACGATCCTATCAGACGGAAGAGCCGCTCACGGACCCGGAGAGAATTTTCAAGTTCGAGATGCACCGCGTATATTCTCCGCATCTCCCCGTGCTTGTTCTCGAATTGGTGTGTTGGTGCAGCTGGTCCTCGCAGCCCACGGTTACTATATAGTCTGGCCAGCCTTTGAAACTTTGTGCGATCGAAATTTGCAGCGCTTGCGCTCTGAGGGTGCCCAATGATTCGAGTTTGCGAAGCTTGGCCGCAGGTTCGATAACCCTCTCGCTCGACCGTGGCGCTCCCGTGGCTCCGCTCGACGAACCCCCCGAGTTAGGACGGCCACGGCCGTCGGTAGGGTAGAAAGTGAGCCTCCCTATTCTATGCCACTGTTGGTACTTTTATCGGCGATGAGCCAGCAGAACTCCAATTTCCGGATAGAAAATATTTCTATCTACAATCGATTGTCACTTACTTCCTTTCGTTTTGCTCCATTCTTCAGCATTCGAGTACTGTGGATGTGATTTGATTTATAGAAACCGCTTTGGATAACCTGGACAGAAAATTCATGAAACCAATGTAGTTATTAAAATTGTAACACCAGAGGGTTGACATTTTTTCTATTTCTTGTAAGGCGTTATTATTGAGAGACTAAAGCCGTGATGAAAAAAGCCTGAAGAAAAACTCAAAATATAAAAGAATTGAAAGACGTATATGATACTGTGCCTTCATCTGCGAAACAAAATATTTTTGTAAATATTCATTGCAATGCGCACTCCAATGTAAAAACCGGCTTGAAACCTTTTTCTCACTTGTTGAAGTGCAAAAATAAAGCAAGATAGTTCTGGAAATGCGTTGTTGTCATGCCAAGCTATAAAATGGGGAGGACAGTTTTTGAGCATGCGTGTATACAAAAAAACTACAATCGTTTGAGAGACTCGTACATTCAATTTTTAAAATCGTCGTAAATGGGTTTGAACCATTCTATACTCGTGAACTTTTGGATTTTTTTATGAAGTCCTAGTAGAGCTTGAAACAGATGTCTCAACGTGTATGCACGATGTACGCTTAGCGGCTTTTCAGCGATGGCAGCCGCCGTTATCTTGGCTCAGTTCCAAACGGACGACATATTCTTACACGCATGCGCTTAAATAAAGGTGTAGCGGCTGCCTGTAACGAAAGTTTTAGCAACTTGTTCTATACGAGGTTATCGTGACTTTGCAAGCTGCCTTTTAGCCGCAAATAAATGTATGCAAAGGACCGAAACAGGAGATGGGGCAATGCAAAACCTTTCGCGTATTTTAGGCCATTGCGAGTATTTCAGTATCTGATGTATTTGAATTTTTATGTGTTACTTTATTAATTATTTTTATGTTTTATTGGTATAATTTCATGAAAATTCAAAATATGAGCGTCATAAATATTTCGTCTAAAATATGATTGTTAATTTTCAACATTGAAATTAATACTGAAAGAATTTGATAGCTGAGGTGTTCACCGCGAGTGAACATGAATACCCTTTCATAATGCCCATTCAACGCTCTAATTGGTTTTAGTGAAATCAAAAAGTGGAATTTAATAACAAAAGATCGAGGAAGCAACAAGTGAGTCAATGATAGTACTAAAACAATTGGTACGAAATAAGCCGGATTAAACAATGTCAAAGAGGGTGTCTTAGTGTTGCTTTGGGGTAGCTCAAAGTGGATGAACGAATAAGCAACGGTGCAAACGGCTAAACTTTTTCTCAAACGTTAGAACTCGGCAATAGGATCGCTTTCTGTAATCATTCGTGGTATCGTTGGTTCGTTGGATCGATCCGCATCTCCATTTGATTAAAACATTTTTGAGCATTGGTTGCCCACACTATCGCATGTAATCAACCTGGATCTCCACTGAACTTTACATGGATATTGTGGATTGTTTTCACTCGTATATTTTAGTCGAGCTGTGGGTTGAATCGATAAACGTTGGCGATAGAAAATTTTTCGAGAGCGAGAAATAATGAGGAAAGATGTGCGAGGAAAGTAGAAGGGAAATTTCGTAGGACGCACAAGAGCAGTGCATCGATCGTGTCGTTTTGTTGCGCGCTTCGATGGATCATAACTTGCTGCTGCCAGCGCCTTTACTCCTTCGCTTTTCTTTTTCACTGCCTTCTCTTAAAATCTCCAGTAAAAAAGCTCACAACTTTTCAACGGTGCCAACATCGTGCCTTTCGTTAACTTATTGAATGAATTCAAAACTTGAGATTTTTAAGGAGAATCAAGGGCTGTAAATCTTTTTATATTTGAATTATTATGATTATGCCTCTGAGTCACATCGGCGCTGCTATATATAAACTATGCTATACATGAAATATTTGGAAGAATGTATTAATCGATTTCATTTGCCTACGTACGTATTTTAAAACTATCCTTTCTTCGCGTATCCTTTTTACTCTTAGCTTATATGTAGAAAAACAAAATACGCTTTGTTTGAGCTTTCAAAAGGGTACAAGGAAAAAATACAGGGTAGCAAAAGGAAAAGTATATAAATTGAAATGGAGATATATCGACGTGCAAATTCTTTCGTCAGTATTAACTGTACCTATTACATGCGGGGGTGCAGGTATGCAGCTGCTCAAAGAGTTTTGTATTTACAGATTTGTATTTACTCGGATCGAGCTAAATAAAAAGTTGAGAGTGATTTCCTGCATGAACTTCACATTCGATAAAAGAGGTGCAGGTACTGCTCGAGTTAATTTCAAAGATTTATATTGGTTTTTTTCTCGGATATTGTCGTGTGAGACGTATGGAAATGATTGAGCCAATCAATTTTTAAATGAATCCAACCAATTCATTTGCCTAATCTTTTTTTCAAAGTGCATAAAATTGTTCCCATTTCTGTTGGAAAAAGAGACGTCGGAGTCGTCACATTGATGAAGTAAGATACGATGACGATGGTGCAACGATATTATTTTGCTATTATGCATCCCGCGTGTTATAGATTTCAATACGGTTTATACCGTATTGTATTGTACCTTACGTTTGGTGTGATGATATCAGCATAAAATTAATTTTATCATAATACACTGCTGCACTGTGCTTCGAATTTACTGTGATAAATAGATATTATAAAATGTTTTGAAATTCACGCTCAGATCGAAATGCCTCTCGGGGCAAAGAACGGATGAGGTCTTCTTCTTCATATCCTTTAGAATTAAAAATTCGGCCTTCATCCACTTGCGTGCGTGCGTGCGTGCGTGTGAGAGTTCGCAAATCCTGCTTTACAACCAAATTTGTTTTGCACGCAGTCTTTTAAGCTGCTAATTAGCGCAACTTTTTTCTCCTTGAGTAATGCACGTAAGATAGCAAGTGTACAGTCGGGGTAGGACTGCATTGCGGCAACACTCTGTAACTAGTTAGCGAGTTAATTTTTCATCAAGTATTCTCAGCTCGACTGAGTTGAAAAATATTGCACGCTTGAGAAGGGCTGCCGCTGCCGTTGGTGTATAACGTGGTTTCTCAGAGCAGTAGCAGCAGCAGCGAGGCACGTCTGTCAAGATTTCAGTAGTAAAGAACACGGTAGGCCAGACGCACGTTTTCACGGCTATGTCTCGCTTTACAGTTGTACAACAATATCTCGCGGTGTACACGTGAGTTTCTCGTTGAAAGTATAACGAAACATTTAGCCGCTTTGAAAATGAGGTAAAAACGAAGAGAATCGGAGCTTCCTTTGTGCAATAATGCGAATAACGAAGTGCATAATAAAATTAGTAGCTCGTAACTTTCCTCATGGTCGCTTTTTGACAATTTTTGTTCATTATTTATGCCTGGATTTTTAACGATTACGAGCGATTCGCGTGAAGCTGCGGCTCTCGCACTTTCGTCCTCCAAGAGTTTTATCTTATTACACGTGCGCCGCCGCCGCTCGCACGCGGAAAATAAATTTTCGAAGCTTGGTCGCTTGCATAATTACGTATGCGCGCACGAGTCACCGGACGCTGAATACTACCAGAATGACTTGTGCCCTCGTATACTGGGTCCAGAGCCGCATATAGTCGCGCTGAGCACGCATGCGTGCAGCGCTCCGCAAGCTAAAACTGCGTGCGCCCGCTGTATACGCTTGCTCTACGACTATGTAACTATCCGAACGCGCGCTTTATTAATGATGCGACGAATTGCTGGAAGCTTTATTGCTTTACGACCGCTGCTGCATTGTTGAGAGCTTTAGATGCATATTACTGGCAAACGAGAAAGTTGACTTCTTTAACTGTACCCGAATATTGAAATAAAGTGAAATGAATTTTACAAATTCATACGATTTTTTCGCCAAACAGCTAGCCATGGTTATTCGACCATTGCGATACTCGAACGATTCAATCTTCGCGATAGCTCTTCGTTTTAAAGCCTCTTGCGCCATTAAAAATTAGAGTATGTGTGTATTTCTTGCATGCATGTACAGCAATAATTTCTTGGTTGCTAAAAGAAGTGGGCCACTGTTCTTCCAACAAGCCAATTTATCTCTCAGCGCTTATACAAGGCTCCACTTGGTTGTCTCGTAGCCAGCGGGCTGACTTTGCTCTCTTCCGTGCTTTTTACTTTTCTCTACTCTTTTTCTTATGTTCTCCCATTTCTTTCTTTTCCTGCCTCTATGTCTTGCTACTTTATCAAACCGACTTTTTCACGTGTTTTTGTAAGTGATAATTTGTAATTGCAATTGTTGTACGAAAAGATCGCGCATGAATGGGATAAAAATCATTGAACTTTCATCTTTATTGAAGTTATCATTTGTTATATCAGGATAGAATGGAACTTCGAATGTGAAATTTGAATAAAAAATGATCTTCATCTAAATAGCGATCGACATGAGAACCTGTCGAATCGAGCCATTTCGTACGACGCAAAATATTCAAAGCAATTACGAAGTAAAATTCAATCAGGGAGACCGAACGTACGATGCAAACCGATGCTAAACAACGCGTATTGCGAACCTGATATCTATGCGAGCGCCGTTGGAGCGTGCGTGCATGATGTTGTGCGGCGAATAGGACTGCGCACATAAAACTAAGCGCTCGTAAATTGGTTGGCTGCTTTAGGGACATTAATCTTATAATTTAAGTACCGGTGAACTTGATTGAATCGTTCCTTGCGATATGAGCCATCAATTTTTTCCCCCGGCAGCAAAACAAGCAACAACCGAGAATTAATTACATTTAAAATCCGTGTAAATTAATTAAAGCTTAATAATTACTCACTGGGTTAATCTTAGAAGTGTGGCGGTATTAATCATATAGTAATAAGATAAGAAATATTTAGTCAGTTTTGATTTTTGTATCTCTCTGACAAATATGTACTTGAAACAATATTAATTAGTTATTATTCTCGAGTGTAGCTTAAAATCAAGTATCCTCAAGAGTACCCAAGTATATGCCATATTTATAATACCCTTGCATACTATAAATTACTCGCACTACATAATATGTACTTCTGCAAATTATTCAGCTAAACCTACTTACTTTGTTCTGTTACAGGTGAGTTCAAACACTTTTTGATGATTCCACTTTTCAAAGCAGAATAGTTGATGAAGGTAAGCTTTGCAAATTTCGTGTTCCAAAAAATGCCCGCATCAATTACCCCTAAATTACTATTGTTTGCAATGAATTGGACTACTTACAAAGTTAAATTTGCTAAGTTCAATGAATTTTATTTATATACTGTCATCGATGTTAATAATTATTATGCGGTTGTTTAATACTTGGCGTTGTAAATGATACCTGCCGTGAAGAAGTTGTATGAATGTAAATACAAAAAAATATCACTTAACAAAATTAAATGAATTATAAGGATTTCTATAGGGTAATTTTCGCAGCACGCGACGAGAGATTATAGGTCTTAGTAAATTTTTCTTTTTACTTTCCTACATTATGAACTGAATGCGTATGTAGCATGTTTCATAGGTCTAGCTCTTAGAGGATTAAGGGAGTTGGATCGTAATATGTTTTTAGATATTTTTCGTTTTATTAACGTGCATCCCTGTGACATTTGCAAAGCTGGTAAAAATTAATTCAGATTATATTTTCAAACTCGTGATTAAATGAAAATTCTGGTTAAGTGAAATATATGAGAGCAGTGTAACAGTAGCATTCATAATAGCTGAAGATAATTTTAAATAAACCCACAATATATATGAGCCGGCGGGATGGATGTAATTCGTGAAATTCCCTCAACTCGCCTCGGATCTTTCTCTCATACAACCTGTCTCTCCATTCATTCTTCAATTGGTAAACTCCTTGAGTGAAATCGAGCGAGATATTGTGGTTTAACCGCGACTACCACTGCAACCGATTTCTTTGTGGTTAACGTCGGTTTTTCATCTACGTGTCATACAATTGAACACTTTAATTCGATTTAACCAATTCTACATTGTTTTCAAGGCATCACCGAAAGATATAAAGTATTAATCATGTTTCAATTCGAGTATTAATATTTTCAACTTCAATTTTTCAAATTTTAAAATTCAATGAAAAATTATGGAAACCGAAGGTTCGAGAGAGAGAGAGAGCACACATATTGTGATGCCGCTGTATGTTTACTCTGCATAAGTATCAAATGGAAAAAGTCAACTCGAGAGAAGAGTAGGTATATAGCATGGGGGTCTGACCAGAGAACTTGGCGCGTCGGCTAAATCCGAACTTCCGCAACGAATAATTCATCCCGATCGATTCGGTATCTTTTACCTCCCTAACGAAATCTCATTCGATAGCTAACTCTCGCCGACTCTCTTGCATTCTCTCCGTGCGCGCAACTACTGTACAGGCGCGCGCGTACTACCGATGTGTATATATGAATTCGCTTCTCAATAGTCATTTATATTCCTTATCCTCGCGCGATACACGGCCACGATTATTCATTGCGTCACGAAGGTTTTGTTGTTAGCGAAGCCGCGCCACAGATGTATTTAAAAAATGGATCTTATCTGTCTGGAATTTTTCCACGAGCTAGACGCGACGCGTTCCCTTTGCCGGCTTTCGCGGCCAAAAATACTCCCTCTGCCTTCGTGGTATACATAATCGCGTATCATAACGCGCGTTTAAAGGGCTTAACTTTTAAATTGTTTTCACTGTATTAAAGTGAATACTTTTTCGTGAGATAATTTCTCTTTTCTTTTTCTATTTTAATAAGCGGTTTTCATCCTCTTTTGATATTTGTTTTGAGATTTTTTTGCTGTTGCTGATATACAGCAGTACGCGAGAGTTATCACTATATCTTCACCGGTAAAAAAGACCTTTTATTACGAGGCCACAATGTTTTACATTCATCGTTTTTTTATAAGAAAGCAGACATTGACGCGCGGTGACTTGCACCTACCAGTTGAAAATGAACTCTCTTTAGCGCTATACGATAAGAAAAATCAGCGAGCCCTCTTCTTCTTCTTCTCCTCTTCCCTTTCTTCTCTGTTTTTACGTTTGCATGTCGCTGTTCTGGCTTCCACCTCGCTTCCGTGTATAACCCAGCCAGCCAGCCAGCCAGCAGTACAGCAGTGCAAGCGGCGCGCGCGCACTCCGACGATCTCTCGCTCTGTACACCGTGTCGTGTAGTAGAGATTGGGATGCTGCGCAATGCAAGCTCATAGTACATGGCCAAGAGGGGTGAGCCAGTAGAGGAGGAGGTGGCAACAGAGAGAGAGAGAGAGAGAACGGGAAGAGAGGAGGGAGAGCTTCGCTGGCGCGCGCGCAGGTGCCCTCCCTCGTCACCGGTCTTCTTGGCAGAGTCGCTGCTGTCCGCAAGGATCGCACGCGCTCCGGCTTCGGCAGAGACCGACTAACCTCCAATCGGCCCGGAGCAACACAGTGAGCGACAAAATGCTGCTCCGGGTTGTGCGCGTTTATATCACGCTTCTCTGCTTCCGCGATTGTATCGTTGAATTTTAAAAAAAATCCTCCCACGAATAACTATATCTCGTGCCGTCGTCGTCGTCGTCAAGATCGAGTGATCGTTATACCACGCGTTTGAGCCGTCGATAGAAAAGTACCGTGTAACTAATTCCTTTTTATTCCGACGAATCGAGTGTTTTGCAAAAAAAGTTGTTTTTCTAATTTGTTGATCGATCGTTTGTTCACGTTTTTTAATAATCAGATTTTTATAATATCGAGTTAGAATTTAATGAGTAAACCATTAAACGAATTCAATATTTACATGGTGCTAATTATTCATATACATCGACGAAATAGTTGTGTGATAATTACTCCGAGCATCGAGTAGATTTATGAAGATATAGTTGATGAATCAAGAAGATTTTTGTGACTTGTTGCTGAAGATAACTGGATCTATTTTTTCTTCAGATTTTTAAAAAGATTTATTGTAAATCAAACTGGACTGCGCGAAAATGTCCAATTATACCAAAGAAGTTGACAACTAATTTGCAAATATTGTCAGAGCCGTTGATTAGCTATTGTAAAATTAAATAAAACAACTAGCTAAGAATTATAAATCCTTCATAGCTCGACCGTCCGCACTGACAATAACAAAAACAAAAGAAGCAAAATTCAGTGTCTTTTTTGCTGCTACCGTCTTATCTCCGACTCACGCTTGCAGCTATTTCGCAAGCTCGTTTTGCAAGCTCGTTTTGCATATTTTACTAGATTTGTTTACGTAAATTCACGCTTGTGTAACATGATTACGAAAAGGTAGAAACAGGTACGGTTAAACTAAATTTTGTGAAAACACTACAGTGAAAGAGCAACTCTCTCAGGCCAGCGGCATAAGTTACTTATGCGCTAGAGCGTGTTTTTGTGCGAGAGCCGTTACGCGTGCAAATGGGCGAGCCAAAACCCGAGGTTGCGTTCTCTAACGGCGCAGTGAAGCAAAAGCCCACGACGCTGAATCTGTCCTCCGGCACGTCCTTCTATCGCTCGAATCTGGTCAATGGCAGAGGCAGTCTGAACGATCATCGGCACCTGCAATCGCTCAATAAAGGACCGAGCCTCGAGAACGACTATCAGCAGATATCCAGGCTCAAGTCGGCCATCAGCACAGCCAGTCGAAGCAACGAGTCTCAGCTGCAAGCAGTGCTGCCTCTGCTCACGGGACTTCAGCAGTCGGCCAAGCAACAGTCTCTGTCGAGCAGCAGTTGGTCGTCCAACTCCAGCGACCACGAGGACCCGAGAGATTCGCCACCTCCACCCACGCCAGCCTCAGCTAATCCACCCAACAGTATTAGTCACGTCGTCGAGCAGCGTCAGCTCAACGGCAATCATCACGGTCACCAACCGACCGGCGGCATCGGCCAGTCGACGCGAAAATCCGCCAACGGCATCAACAGCTCCAACAATAACAGCAACAACAATCACGTCAACGTCAACGGATTTTCGCTCTACACACCACCGACCCCCATACCTACCATCAGCACTGCCAGCAGCAAAGTTCAACGCACGATACCAAACGGCTTGCCTCAGCCAGCCCCGAGACGATCTCACAATATCGTCACTCCACCCTACCACCTCACAGCGATTCAACAGATTACTGCAGCCTTTGCCTCAAGTCGTGGGTCACCATCCTCATCATCATCCTCCTCATCAGCAGCATCAGCAGCAGCGACCGCTGCAGTATCTTCTACCGGTTCAAGCGCTGCCTCCGCAAATTCAATCAACAATGCTTATGATACCAGCCCATTATACACATTATCTTCGGCAGCCGGAGCTACAGCTGCAACCCCAACAGCTACAGCAACCACCTCCACAAAAACAAAATCAGCGTCATCAACATGCTCAATACCGAGCTCAGCATCGTGGTCCGGACTTAATGGCTTGTGTTCCTCGTCAAATTTCCCAGAAACAAACGTCTCCCCCGCAGTCCAAAAACACAAGCGGTACATTGATGTCCATCCCGAGTCCAAACCCCAGCAGCAGCAACAATTGCTCGATGCGATACCTAGCCTGGCCGGACCAGTCCGCATTCGTAGCAGCGCTACCTCACCAGCAGCAGCAGCATCACAATCGCTGCGCAATGGAGATCATTGCGTGCCCAGACGACCCCGTGCAAACGCAAACCCGTCATCAGCAGCATCAATTTCTACAATCGGTGGACCGTCAGGCTCCTCGTTTGCAACAACCGCAATCATTAATTCCGCCTCCTCACCGTCTTGTTCCCCTTCTGCCTCCTCATCGACAACGTGTTCTTCAACAACGTCATCAGTATGTTCAGTCACATCAAATGGTACACAATCTCAGCAATTGTATGGAAATGCCGCAGCAGCAGCAACGGCAACCACACCAGCAGCAGCTTGGAGTACTGGTGAGCATGCATCATGGGGCAGCAGTACCTCAGCAGCAGCAGCCGCAGCAGGCTTGGTGCCACATCAACCCGTGGCTCGTAAGGGCTACTCCACAACCCTCCCATTACATCGCCCCCAATCACCCACACCTACGAGCAAAGACCATACCCTAATTGCCACAAGTAATTCGAATACCTGGAGCTGTAGCGCATCGTTGAAAACGAGACCGCACAGCATAGCGAGCAGTCCCCAGTGCAACGGAGTCTCATCCTTGGCGATATCGTCCTCGCCTTCGGATTCTGGCTATCGTTCTCTGCCTTCGGCTTCGAGCGACTATCAACTGAAGTCGACGTCGCTGCAGCAAGCTCAAGCCGCACAAATGCGAGAGAATCACATCACGAGGCGGCAATCGTTGCCATCGGCTCAGAGCTTGATGAGGACGAACGGGCCCAGGCCGAGTCCAACTTTCCACGGTCTGCCCTTCAAACCGTTCAACTGCGGTGTCTCGCCAAATGGTAATCCGTTGTTCCTCGGCTGCACTCACTTGCATGGATCGTCGTCTGGCAACGTCAGTAGTACCGGCAGTAGCACGAGATTATCGACGCCAGCATCGACTCCTACGAGTTTATTGAGTACCGCCCAAGTGATACAACAATTACTGAACGCTCATAAAAATGGATTCAAGATCGACGAGGACAAGTTGAAATTGTTCATCGAGATCCTCGATACGCAGGAACGATTTGCTAAGGTTAGTCTGCTCAGAAAAATTTCTCGAAATAGAGATCGTACGTGGTACGAATTGACAAATTGAAAAAATAAATTCTCTAAACAATGCTGACGTATTCCTATAGCGTAACGAAATAATGCAATAAAATAATGTATGCGTGCCGCGGCTATATTGGTCCAGGCGTTATACACATATAGAGTTTCGGGGTCAAAAGTCATTTTCGCTTGGGAAAACGAAGCTTGCAGCAGGCGGCAATGGCATGCGTCGTGCTGGCCGCGCTGCTGGTATGCGATCAGCCTCCGAGCGATGATCCTGCATCAGCTGCAGGGAGAAGGTAAATATGCCGCGCGCCCGCTGGCTGCCGATAAATAATCTACCTAAATTGTTCGCTGACTATATGCAACGACTGTACTCGGGATACCTGTATCGATCGTGAATTATTAGACGCGTTATTCCGTGAGTAAACCGTATAGCGCCTACCAAATATTGGATTTTGCATTTTTCTCGTCGTTGCTCGTAAGCTTGTCGCGTCAAAGCTCCGTTTGGTTGATGCTTGCTGCTCTGTGTATGCGTATACAGCGAGCAGCAGCAGCTAACCCGTTAGACTGGATTATTTTATTCATCCACCTTTTTTTTTATTTCTTTGCATCTATATTGAAAATTTTCAGTATTATTTCGAAATTCATTTTAATTTTCTGTCTTTTTTCTACCCAAAAATCTCAATGCGTAAACTGCGGGGATTAACATAACGTGCCAATTTTATCGTTGAAATATAAATTTGACTAAATCCTCAGAGTATCAACAACGCATTAGTTATAAAATTTGAAAATTGTTTCGCGAGAAGGATAAGCATAAAAAAGAGCGAGAAAGAAGTATAAAAAAGTAAACGATTGCTATTCTTTACTGACGAGACAGTTTTCCCATCAATCCTGCAAGAGTCCACTTTCTTGACGTCTCCATTTGCTGCCTACGGTTCAATTTGGTAGGTGCTCAACACAACGCACGTGCTTGTAAATCTAAATCAAACGACTTTCGCTGCTGCTAGATATTCAATTTATTGTTTTTCTGACCCTCTGAATAGCATTTGTTTAGAAAATAAAATCCAAGAACTGCCTGTTACAAATCGGTTGCTATTTGCACTGTTTATTCGCGTGAATATATGAATGCAATGAAAATAATTTTACTTTCCCTTATTTTTTGTTAGAAGCATTATCGTACAATAAATCTAACTGTTCTTTTCCTGACAGGAATAAATATACCAAAAACAATCTGATGAAGTTATACTTAATAAGAAAACACGCGAATATATTTTCTTGGCGCATTTTTAGGTAAACTCACTACTACTTATTATACAGTACCGGGGATCACAAAAATGTTTTTTCAAGTTTTCTAAAGGATAGCTCCGCGTTTTCTTTAGTTGTTTTGTTGGATTTATTTTTACAATCCAAACAGCAGGTATGCTATTTTTCAGAATCGTCGCTTGTGCCTGTGTACGTGTCACACGCACACACATTACTAAACCAGTTTATACAATAGATACACAAAAGTGTATGTGCACTGCGAGACTGCCTTGGCATATCGTCCGATAGAAATTCCGAGAGACGAAAATTCCCTTGGCACTGTTGATGCTCTTGTATTATATATCATATATAAAGGATGTATCAAAAATTCAAGGCGTTCGCGTGTAGGAAATTTTTGTGTTGTTAAAAAAAATTTATTTCTTGAAATAATCTGCCCGAGAAAATTGAAAAAAATAAAAAATAAAATATGTAAAAGGAAAATGCGGTTGTTTATCGTTTTAAATTAAATTTTTAGAAAATAGCATAAACATATTTTCCGAAAAATTGCATTCAATGATACGTTCATAGGAAATTATGCCTAAAGTGGAGAGTTAATTATTTTTACCAAAGTCTAGCTACAACTGAAAATTTGAGCTTTTCAAGAACTACCGGTGGCTAGTTCGAAATCATCACAGAATACTTCTAGCTCCGCCGGTTGGCTGCTGACATTTCTTATTATGGTTGTACACTGTGCAGGCCCTCATTGCAAAAAGTTTTCTCAAGTTTATTTGTTGAAATGTCTCTATTGGAGTCACTCGAAGTGAGCTTTGTGCTTTACGAGAGCGAGCCTTAGCTGCCAATATAATTAATGGTGCTTGAACTTTTCTCATCTCTGCCACTGGGATATATATTTTATTGTTGCTAGAAGAAAAGATGTTTTCACGGTACGCGCGAATGGCGTCGCGAATATAAAACGAAAAAAAAAACTGATCGAGTTTCGAGGGATCTCTTTCGGTCTTTTAACGAATCGAAAAGTCAAAATGTCGAGCTCGCTCGAGTTGAAAATTGAGGGTGTAGCGCGCACGCGTAAACGCGTATACACGCACTGTTTATGCTCGCGCGCATACTGGCGCGGGCCGGGAGCTTTATATACGTTCACGCATATAACACACGCATACATGTTGCAGTTATTATTATTTATCATGGTGATTAATTCCAGCTGCCACTGCTGTGGCAAGCCGCACACCTGCGCCGGCCTCAAACCGAACAGCCCCCAAACGCACCAGAGCCACCCTCGACTCGCACCCCTTAATTTTCGCACTTTAAGCTGCATTCTGTTATGCGCTTCCATTTCATTTTGCGCGCCTCCGCTCCAAATATGACCGAACAAGCAGTATCTTCTCGCGAGTCGCGAGCCGCCGCCGCCATTTTTCATATTCGAGTTCGAATGGCATTCGCATAAAAATGTGTCATTTAAAATATGAAAATCACAGCCGAACGATCTATATACATAAATTACGTTTTTTTTTATACTGTATTTTCATTTTTATTTTTTTCCATTGCAGACACTGCCTTCCTATCTATATATCTGCTTCGCTTTTAATTCTTTATAACTGCATATTCAATTTTTCAAGTACGCGCTAATGTTTTTTGTCTGATGCTCCAATTGACTTCAAAACTAAATATATTCTCGTCGTTTTAGATGTAGTCGCTAGGTAAGACGCCGAATACCAGAAAGTCTTCATGGTTTTTCTGTAATTCGATAAAATTCCACCATCAAGTTTTAACATGCGCTCATCATAATATATGTGGCAGTAATAAAATATGAATGTGTCGAAGTCGAGTGAACACGGCGAGCGAGCGCGCGCGGGACAGTTAGCTTGAGTTATAATGCGAATTTCCCATGAGTGTCGTATCGGAACGTACGAGGCGCAGGGTATTATAGGAAAAGGGAGTGAGAGGTCGAAAAGGTGTATAGAATGAGAAACTCCGCTGCCTGCACCACTGCTACTGCTGCTACCCGAGTGATATCAGAGAAAAATATCAATATCATAATTAAATTTTACGACACTCTTTTGACTCTGTAATTGTGCATGCGATATTACAATGGCAGGCAAGCGATGGAATTCAGATTTTAATGGGCAACGTCGCAAAACGCGCGCGAGCCGGCGGCGGCGGCTTTATCGACTCTTGCAATAATGCGATAACGATGGCGCCTATATTACTAGCGCGGCGCTTCGAGATTTATATATGCACACCAGCGCGTTATGGCGTGACATTTTCCGTGGACTCGTCTACAACGCACGGTTATATTATGCTTGACGCTCGTACGCGAGTTCGATGACTACGTATTCTGCACATGGGCAGGATTCTGTGGATTATAAGATCGATGGGTACGCGTGCGAACTAAAAAAACACGACTGTATAAACTATTCCAATTAGTTAGGAAATGTGGGACAGATTTAGCTTTAACTTGAGGCCAGATCTCAATTCGAATGTAACTTCTGGAGGGTCTGCTTTTCGAGAGATTGGCTCGAGTAGATTTCTACGTACTTGCGCGCATTTAGGATATATACAGATAGTATTTGTCTGATAAATTACGCGCTGTGCTCGCTTGGCTCTCAAGAGTCGAACGGAAAGTCCACTTGGTAGCCGATACGAATAAATATTATAACTAAGTGCATTTATGCATTTATTTGAATAAAGTATACAAGAAAAAAGTAAAGCACGAAGAAACATCTCGAAAAATTAAAAAAGCCTATACAGCGCTAGTTCAGCCACTGCACAGATCTCTGCGCTTATACTAGTCCGCTTCTAGATTACAGCTACGCTCTAAACACTACAACTCTCGGCTCCATGAGCATTTGAAACGGCTTGCGTCCATTAGTCAAGAGCAGCAGCTACTATACTACGCATTTTTCAAAACTCGCGTCTCTATTAGCCGTGAATCAATAGCAAAATTAAGGTAATAATCAAGAGCACTACTGCTGCTGCTGCTGCACCGGTGCAGCTATGGGATAATGGCCCGATGATGGGTTCGCAACGACGCGTCTATCTCTGTAGTATAGGGCAGGGCGTACAGTGCAACAACGCACGTGCCGCATCGACTAACGCTCATGCGGCGGCTGCTGCTGCTGCTGCTGCTGCAACTGCACACTGTTACTGGACTTGTCGGGTGCGCGCGCTCAGAATGCTTAATGTTAACGTTCATTTGCAATGGGGCGAATATCGCGCAGAAACAGAGGTGATCGTTCGTTCGTTCGTTCGTGTATGTAGTATACGCGCAGAGACAGGTATAAACACCTAAATACACTACAGGCCGCCGATTGTTACACGATTGCACACCGTTTTACCCTTCATATTGTATATATGAAATTATAGCGGCAATAATGGTATATACGCCCGTAAGACGTACGTTAACCTGCCTGGTGGCCGCGCGCACATAACGAGCTATCGCGTTCTCGCTTCGCAGACAAAATCGTATACACTACGTGCGGCAGTAGTCGCGCGCTCGTAGTATCGCGCAGATACCTTTATGCGCGCATTTGAAAGAGAGAGCTCGTGCTAGGAAAAAAGCTCCTCGAAGCTTCGAAGCAACAAGGTGGTCTATACACACACGAGCACGGAAAAGGATGGGAGAGAGGGAGGTATAAAGCGCGCAAAAGCAAAAGCGCCAGCGAGCAGAAAAGAACGACTCGACTTTCTCTCTCGCATGCGGCAAGGGCCTCGAGTGCGCTTTTAGCGAGGCTCGCGCGCTCGGCACACGCAACAATGAGACTCGTACGCGTCGTGTATACAGTAAAGCTCAGACTCGTAGAGTACACGTTGTTTAGCGCGCGAGGCTCCTCTCACCGATAGTATCTCGCTCTTTCTCGTAGCCGAGCTTGTACATAAGTATCGATGCAACTTATACGCGTCTGGAAAAAAAATCGGATATCACCCAACTTACAAGTTCAAAAATACTTCTTTTATTAATTGCTTGGTGATCAGTTTTATTGTGTAGCTGCTTTATTATAAGTTGAGATTTCTTTCCTACGCACCCGACCGCGAGATAGTGTACGTGCTCGGGCCTCGTTATCGCGGCCAGCCCGAGCTGATATGCGTGGGCACGCGGAGCGATTTTCCCACGCGAGCCGCCGCTGCTGCTGCGGCTCTCATTGCGCGCATTAAGCGAGCGCCGCGCGCTTTGGATAACAGCGCCTGGGATAATTTATAGCTTCCCGAGCGCAAGCAAGCAGGCAACAACACACAACCCTCGTCCCTCTTGTCCAACTTTTTTTTCTCTCTCGCTCGCTCGCTCGCCACGAGAGGAGGAAAAAATTTCCTCCTCCCTGTTGCGGTTCAACTTGTTTTGCTTTGCTTTCTGGCTTGCTGCTCTCTCGCCGCGCGTAGTTACGTGTGGCCGCGCACGCGCGCGTTCCTTTGCCTTCTTTTTTTTTATTTTATTTTATTCTCCCCGGGCCACGAGCTTATTTTCGACGCCCGCCCCCTCGATGAAATTGCCTCGCGGCTGCTGCTGTTGGCTGCCGCTATTTTTGAAATGAAAGAGTGGCACAAACAATATAGCTATATAACGAAAATAATCCAATAAAAAGACGTCACTCTCGTCTTGGATATAATTTCGAGGACTTTCAAAGCGCATTCGACTGATGGTATAAACCGATCGCCTATCAATGCCGCTGCTACTTCTGTCTCGCTCTACAATAACGGAATTTCAGTTCGCGAAATAGAGCTACTTGAAATTATTATACCGAGTGCAGCGTGCAGACTACCTCTTGAGATACATAAGCTTGGGTCGAGCTTAACGCCTGCAGATCACCATCGCAAAGATTCAGCGGTGCGTGCGAGCGTGAGTAAGTGCTCTCTCCTACTCGTCGATCGTATCGACGAGCGAGAGCTTTTAAAAGTCTATATTTTTATTTTTGCTCTCTTTGGGTTCGGGGTTCTTTTTTTTTATTTAGCGATGGAGAACGCGAGAATCAATTGAACCGCGCGCCAGCTCGCATTCGGAGAACGCACGGCGCGATCGAATCAATAGCGCGCGACCAAATACCTTCAATCATCGCACGCGTCTAATAGGATTCGAGTTTATATTAGCATATTTTTGGCTACTGCTGCTGCTGCTGCCGCCTGTGCGGAATTTGAGTGGTAATAGAAATGGCATCATAACTTTGGTAGTAGTAGGAAATTAGTTGAAATATTCAATGGCAGTTGTTGGATGAATTTGACGAGGCACGTTTTGACCGCAACGCTTCGGTCGCAACACCTCTTTGCGCATGAATAAAGCAGTCGCAAGCTTATAAGCGTAGCAAAGCAGCGACGCATCTAGCTCGTGTACTCACGTATACTCGCACACACGTAGCTAAACCCATACACACTCGAGAGCGAGCAATATACGTATAACCTGTAGTCGGCAGTCGGCTATACAGCTCCACAGTGAGGACTCGCGCGGCACTTCTGGATCCGCGCTGAATAATGAAATACATTCCCTCCCAGGCGACGATCTAATGGAGAGTCGGGGCTGACTCGATCCTACCGAGGTAATTCCGCCGGCGCGCGCGCAAGGCCCCAAGGCGCAGCTCGAGCGAGGAGTTCGCTATAGCACTCCGATTAGAGATTTACGATTCTTCGAATTCACTACTACTTTGATACTTATGTGCGCGCGCGAGAGCGAACTCGTCTGTGTGTGCATGTATATTACGCTGTTCGCAGCTCTCTCTCTCTCTCTCTCTCTCTCTCTCTCTCTCTCTCTCTCTCTCTCTCTCTCTCTCTCTCCGGAGTTTCTGCGATTCTAGTGAGACGACGTGCAAAGCCGACGTCCTTTTTTCATAAATTTCAAACTTGTACGAATCATCGGTCGATCAACTTCGCGCGCGCGCGCGCGACATATTATATCTCGGAACTATAATTTCTTGAGGCGATTTTGCGCGTCTCGCGAACTCCCCCTCGTGCTGCTGCACTTCATCGCGCTCGCTTTTAATTCACACCGAAAAGTTGAGCTTCGCGCGCGAGCTCTGTGTGTCAACGGTACACGCCAGCTCGCTAGCTGGTAGCGAGGAAAGACTCGCTCAACTCTCTCTGCGCTAGATTAATTAATTCATGTAGCAAGGTTGCACGCTCCTTTCCTGCAGATTCGGCGCGCACTCAAAGTCAATCTTTGACTCTGCGAAAATTTATCTTATCAGTGCGAGACTTTAACATTGATGAAAATTCGAACGAACGATTTTGCCTTGGAGCATACTATAGCCAAGAGCATGGAGTCGAGTCCGTTTTAGTTCGTGATAAATCAATTACAATCAAATTTGTGCGAAATAAATGAAACGGTTATGCTGTACGAGTCAAAAAACCGCTGGAAATGCATTGGCTGAGAGCTTACTCATAAAAAAATGATCGATCCTATTTTTATGTATAAATGCTAATGAAATAAAACAAAATTTTATTTCAAAAAGAGCGCAAAAGCTCGTCACGACCTTTTTTTATTTTGAAACTACAAAAAAATGTCAGCTAAATTGAAACGTAAAATACAAATTGAATGAAAAAAAAGGTTTTACTAATACTTTTTTGGCGTTATTACATCGAAATAAAAGTGAGAAATGGTTTTTATGACCTTTACGAATATATGTAGTTTATATTTTTTTACCGAAAATGTTTCGTATGATACGAGACCTTTAAATCATGTTTGGGAGTTAAAAGAAAAAAAAATCGTCAAACGGGAAAAACCAAAAGACAATATTTTCTGAAAAAAGCATTGAATTTTTATCCATTATTCGCATTTGTACTTGCACCGCTATAATAACTGTACAACTTGTGCCTTATCCACTTTAATCGTAAACAAATGCAAAGTCGCAAGCTATTATATACGTACTGGCTTTGAAATGAAGATAAATCGAACGAGCTGGGGGGAAACGGAGAGTGCATAGCAAACTAATGCTAATAAAAGTTTCCGTTTCGCGCGCGCGCGCGTGTACGCCGACGACGAAGAGCGCTAATGTAAAGCTTAAAAAATGCACGCTAAATTCTTAGCATGGATTTTAACTGCCGACACGGCGTAATTATCGAATGGCTTTTTCGACTAATTTACAGGACATCGCGAGCCAGTGAATCAATACGCAAATACAACGCAAGAATCGAAATTTTCCGATAACGTGGTACTAGTAACTTCGATCTCGATAAAATGATGCACGATAATCACGTGCTCTCGGAAAAATGATAAATTTCAAATTTATGATGATGAAACGTCAGAATCACCAAGTGTACTTGTGCATCCAATTTCCGGCACTTTTCGAGCCTTTCTTTAAATACACACAGCGCTATGGCGATCTTCAACTTAATTTTATTTTTCGACTTTTCAATCCGTTTTGGCAGACAGCGCGCGCGAATATTCCTTTGGCGCGCATAGAGTATAGTAGGCAGTTCATCGTTAGACTAGCCGAGTGCGCCGCTGCTGCAGCACTCTTCAGCGAGACTCGCGAGGTTTTTTTTCTCGGTACGCAGAAGAGAAAACAAAAAGATTGCAAATATTCATCAAGAAGGGTAAAGTTGCATATCTATTCCATTGTGCGAGGCTTTACTGTGTGCGAGAGCGGCTGCTGCTGCTGCGGGGTTACTGTGCTGGCGCCACCGCAGCAGCTCTTCGGCAGCAACGCTAACGCGCGCCGCAGCTCCACAGTTACCGCTTTTGCAGCAGCAGCCCTTCCGCTCTTCAGACGCGAAATTAGGTCGGTTTGCGTACATTGCTATAGTTTTCTGCAAAACTTTTCGCTTGCAAGCCCGCACGAGAGTATACGATTATTATGCCGGAAAAGTTTTTAGGCCGATTATTCTCTCGCCGAGCTCGCGGCATAGCGGCAGCAGCAACACGCCGTATACCACTGCGCTGCCGCACGCCGGTTACAAAATCGTATTTTCATAATCCCACTTATTCAAAAGCTCAAACGCGGGTCTCTCGCGCTGTCTTTTAGGGGAATATGAATTCTTGACAATTCGATAATTCGTGAATACACAAAATGCACCAAAAAAAAAGAGGAAAAAATGGAAAGAAAAATACACATCGCAGACCATTGCATCATACAGTTTGTAAAGGTAGTAGTTCGAATCCAATAGCCTCTACAGTAAAGCTCGTACTTGCAGGAGAGTCTGCAACTCTGTTTGACATTTTCGTAAACTCGTGTGGATTGAAAAGAAGATTGCGATCGGATTTGGAAAGACTACGTCGGAAAGGACAGGCCCGCTCGCGTATGCGACACGATAGTCCGCGAAACGCCGCTGCTGCCGCGTTACGCGCTGATCCTCAGCCGCAGGAACGTCAATTAGCATAGGATTTATAGCTGGCCGCGCGGCTCTGTGCAAATCTCTCGAACATCCATCACTCGGCCATATCGTTATCATCATTGTCACTCGAATCTCTCGCTGCTCTGCTCTGCGTGCGTACGTGTGCGTGCTTGCATGAGCTGCTCGAGTGTGCAGCAGCACCACCCGCATGACGTGCAACACGCATAAAGCATTTTACAGCACCCAGAAAGAGATTCATTCGTTCTCCTCCTCCTCCTTTTTTTCTGCGTCCAGCGTCCAGGCCTTATTGAGACAACACAACTACAACAACAACGAGGTATAACAACAACATCGCGAACACAGAGCGCGTGGCATCGCTCGATTCTCTGTATATATTTGCCCCCGCTGTACCTAGAGAACCTTTCTCTCTCTCTCTCTCTCTCACTCATGTGTGTATCCGCGCGCGCGCTGTATCCATGTGTATCGGAAACTGATTGAATATTCATGGAAAGTGAGGCATTCGAGAATTTCTAGCGCTCTATGCGTGTGCGTGTATACCTGCACAGCGCGCGTATGGCGTCATGCACCAATGTGCCGTACAAACGGCTTGATTATTATTTCGATAGACAATGACATTCGTTATCGTGGTTTGTAAGCGGCAGTAGTAGCTGTACTACCCCCGCGGCGGTGGCGGCGGCTCCTCTCTCGATCGCGCACAAACACTACACATACACATACGCAACATTATTCCCCCCGCTGATTCGCAGGCAAATATGTACACCGAACCCACACACACACGCGGTGTATAGCGGTTCGAATATATGATCTAACAAATTCGCCGCTGCCCCGATAATATTTTGCAAATTTAGAGCTTTTTGTTGGGAATCGTGTCGAGGTCAAGCGTGAAATGTAATAAACACGTATATGCATTCGGAATCCCGCGGAAGTTTACACCTACGTTTTGATTCGAGCATTATAAAATCATTTGGCTGCGGATATATTCCCGCGTACCGGACATCACTACGTCGGATGAACTCGGATTCTATCTCTTCTTTCAAACACAGCTCCTTGGAAACGAATAGTTAAGTATATTCAAGCGAATTGTGACAATTAACAAAGGCTGACAAAATAGCTGCTGCAGCCGCGCTCAAGTCACTTCTCTCGTGAGCAAGCTCGTCGTGATGCCTTCAGAATCCGCAGTTGCTTGTATACTACTCAGCAAAACGTCGAGCGACTGCGCTCTATAACGTGCGAAGTTGCTATTCTGCTGTCAAGAGACGTATACACAACAGGCAGTATATAACGCGAAGAACCAGCAGCAGCGGCAGCAGCAGTAGTAACGTAATTTCAGGGAAAGCGGCCGACGACGACGCTTCGTTGGCTTTTCTTTTATTCCTTTGAGCAGCGCATCGCACGTAATGCACCAGTTTTAGTCCCAGATCGCGTCTTTATCTCTTTCATGTTGTGTCATGGCTAATTTCAAAGCCGCGGCCTTGTCTTACTTGACGAAACACAAGCCCTTTACACGTACGAACGGTGGCAACGCGACGCTACCCTCATTGTCACAGCAGCTCCTACAAGCTCTCTCTGGAGTTTCATCTCTCTCTTCGAGCGAGAGAAATTAAAATTACACTTTCTTTTAGTTGCATTACTCGCGAAGCTCGTGACAGCGCCGGTTTAGCCAGCAGATCAGCTTGTTCTGATTCGAATTTTCCCTCAGTCAGGGACTACGACGATGACGACGACGACGACGACGACGACGACGATGTGGCATCGCTGCAAGAGAGTCGCCGCCCGCTGGGGTAGCTCTCTCTGTAAGCTCGAGAGCAGCAAATGTTATTTTAAGTCAGGTAGAGGCATCGATCGGTCGTTGAATTATTTCGAGCGGTCTATCCATAAGGCGGCTCTAGGCAACTGGCAACTACATCGATACACACACGCGAGTGTGTGGCTGTGTGTGTACGTGTATATACACTTTTGCCTTGGGAGAGAAAAGAGAGAGAAGTGACCTACATCTAGCACCTCCCGCGATATCGCGTGAATTTTCTCTCTTCTCTTTTTTCTTGTCAGCTCATACAGCTGAGGAGAAAAACACTCTGATGCCGGGCTTCTTGTTTTATGGATGCGCTCTCTTTCTTTTGCTACGCGCGAACTTCTTAAAAATCATCATTAAAGTCTCACGCGGAATTTGTTTTCAAAGGAACGAGAGTCTCACACAAGAGAAAGAGATTGTTTACCTGCATGCGGTCTCTTTTAGCATCTAAAATTAAAATGAATGTCGCATCTTTTGCCGGTATAGTGTTATCTTTTGTAAATCTACATTTACATTATTTTAATCAAGATGTTGTATTCTCTTTTTACCGATTATAGATCTGCGATGGATAAAACGTTAGTCGAAATTGAATAGTCCTGTGATGATTTTTCTTGCCAGTATTTTATTTTATCTTGTTAAATTACAAAAACTGAATGCCTTTGATGTCGCAAAGATGCGGGTGAAATGACTAGAATGTTGCTGAAACATCAAGCTCAAATTTTTCAAAAAATTGAGCTTATTTGATTAAATATGTATCATAAAAAGTTAAAAATATAATTTAGACTCCAATACAATTAGTAGTTTCACTCAAAAATTTGGTCAGACGCATCGAGTTTTTCCATTACTATTAATTTTATTAGGATCGATATATTCTGCGAATGATTGCGGAAAATGACTGGATCTTTACGAAATTTTTCCATTCACATGCCTCTATCGATTCGTCGTAATGTGCGGAGAAAAAAATATTAATACCGTTACGCTTATACCTTTTCCGTTGTGGCGATAGAAGACGGAAGCGCTTCGAAAATCTCAATTTATTGCGTGATGTGCAGCAGCCCTAGGTTTGTGCGGGAGCAAAAATTGTGCCTCTGTGCCGCGAAAAGTGATAAAGACTGTCAGCTTACTAACGATTTCTCCCTCGACCTACATTTCCAGACGTCGTCGTCGTCGCGCGGTGTGGATTATTTCTACTTTTTAATTATACCCGCGGGACGCGGGAACGAGAGGGCTCGAGTTTTGAAGCGCGCTCGCGCCGCTCATCGCGTGCTACAGTGTGTGTGCACTGTGCAGTGCAGTATGCATCGCGTACATATATACCTATATGACTGCGTTGTGAGCGAAACAAGTGGATGCGTTTATTAGCAGCGTAGCAGCAGCAGCAGCAGCAGCGACAGCAACTCTCGTCGTCGTGCTACGGCGTCTTGCCGACGCAGCAGCGTGTGCATCATCATGGGGGGCCCCCTTTTTTTTCGCGAAGCGACTTTTCCACGCCAGCTCGCAGACTAAGTTTTTTACATTGGAAATTAATCTCTTTCAAGCGATGCACACGAGCAGCTCGTCGCGGGGATCTTTTCAAGCTCTTATAGCTGCTTGCTCGAGTTTTGTTCCCGCTGCTGAGACTCACACTCGATCGGACGGAATATCGGTGAGGGTAGCGCGTGTACTTGAAACAGCTCCGAGCTCGGTTGAACTCGACGTAGCCGTCCGTGCAAAGCTCGATGTGTACTTTTGCGCGAAACCTTGGCGCTCGCCCTTTGATGATGCTATGTTGTGGCCACCGCTGCTAGCGCTATGGCCGAATCGAGCCCTCGCGATTGCCAAGTTTCGTGTCAAAAGCAGTTGCAGCTGCTGCTCCTGTTCGCCTGCATCGCTCTAACCCGCTAATTAAATTTTAAAATACATAATACAGGTATATCTATACGGCGCGCTGCTGCTTTTGCTGCTTGTAAGTTCGAAGGCGAAAAAGCAAGCGTATAGCGCGTATCTATATAGCTACGCAAGTTCGGATAGATAGGTAGGTGGCGGCGATGGCACCTCTATACCTCGGCTCTCGTTCACCCCCGGATATAATAAAATATGCAATTCGATCGCATTGAATGTGCATTACACCACGCGGCGCGCGCGTGCCTCGCTTCGCGCGCTCCTGGAGTGAGAAGCTATCGCCTAGATTGCTTTCAGCGCGTAGAAGCAGCAGCAACGCAGCCACCACCACCACCACTACCACCACCATCGTCGTCGTAGTATACCGCACACTCGAATCGAAAGCATCAGCGTGGCTGCTGAAGCTCGGGGAAAGGGAGAAGAGATCGAGAGAATATATGCTAATCAGTATGTAAATGTAGGTGCCACACGCTAGACGGCGTGGCGCGGCGCGGCGGTAACACGAGTTTGACGATTCTCTTCATCGTCGTGTTTCGTCTCAAGGGTACCCGAGAACCCCGACTCTCTCTCTCTCGTCGTTTGTTTGCTCGGGGCTTGACAAACTAATTGATTAATGTCGTTATACTCGAGCGCTGCAGCAGCGGCGCCAGCGAGACGTTTGTGCCCGCGTTCTACTCTCTCGCTCTCGCTCTTCTCCTTATTCACTCTATGTATTCGCTCGACATGAGCTGTCAGTCGCGAACTGATATAAAAAACGACCGATCGATGGACTTTACTAACTATCGCTTGATTTTTTTTCTCTGTTTCAGGTGAGTTCATGTGACCGAGCACGAGTCGAATCAACTTTTGCCGTAAGTACAATTGAAAGTTGACTGCATAACTGCCGTACCAAAATCTGTTTGACATTAAATTGAGAAGTAGGTAAGAAAGTCACCAGTGAAGTTTCCCGTGCTTCATATTTCTCATTTAAAAATGGGAACTCGTTAGTATTTTTTTTTTTTTCAAATAAAAAAGTAATGTAGGTCTGATAAGATTAGAAAGTGTGAATCATAAACAATATTTTTGAGAAACGCCTGAGATGATTGAAGTCAACGCGCGATACTACCAGTTGTGTCACCAGCTCGAATGAAAACTCCCCCGAGGCATTGACTCGCAAAAAGTGAAACAGAAGAATTGCTATAGATCTAGCGCGAGCGCGCGATGCCAGAAGTATACGAGGGAAAATGCAATTCCATATCTCGTTCATTTTCTCGCATTTTCCGGCTCAATGCGATACGAAACATTTCAGCGGTGGGAAAAAGTAACACGACACAATGACGCGTGTGTGTGGCCTGCTTGTTATTAATGTCTATTGCCTCCGCCTTATACCACCTTTTTCCTGCATAAAAGAGATTTTTCTTTTTATTCATGAAAGTATGAAAAAAAAGATTGATTCTACGTGATCGATAACATTTCGAAAAGACATACACAAACGCGTAGAATCGCAATGTTGCACCGTTCCGCAAACAAACTCTTCGGTCATCTATCGATAAAGACGTATTTAGTCGCACCGCAAGCTTATCACTTACACAATCGCCCGCAGGAAATTAAAATGATCCGCGAACAAGCAAAGCTATCGCAAGCTCACGCTGCACTGCATTATTATAGTCTCTTGCAAAGTGAAAGGAACTCGGGGAAGCTCTCTGGAAATCCCGGTAAAGCTCGACTCGGAGTCGGTGCGGGAGAGTAAAAGAGTAAGTGCTCGAGCAGCGGGGAATAAGCAAACCAAATCAAAGATAAGATAGAACTGGCTTCGCGCGGGAGGACAAGGAGTATAAAGCTCTTGGCACGTACGATCGTTTAGGTGACAGTGTCGCCGGCCTCGAGGGTACCACGTTCCTGCGTGCGCCGCGCAGCGCTCGGGGGAGAAACGCAGCAGCGAGCAGCCTCGTTTGACATTCAAGATGCGACTCGTGCAATTCTCTCTGTGAAGGAGTTGTCCAAGAGGCAAGCGCCCTCCCTACCCACTTTTTTCTCTCTGGTTTTCTTTTTTGTTTTTGTTTTCTTTGGCACGAAGTAAACAGTATAGTTAAACAAATGAAAAAAGAACGAGAAAAAAGACGACGAGAGTGGAAAATTGGAAGATTAAGAATTCATTATATGGTATTGGTTTAAATCTTGTTTGTTAACAGTATTATGATCGCTCGATAAGTTGAGTGTAATAGCTCGTGAATTTGCGTTCGGCATTTGAAACGTCAGATTATTTAAAGATAACATAATACGCTTAAGCGCTCGATAATTGATTCAAAGTTGGGATGAGCGCGGTTGGTGCGCGCGCGAGTTTTAAAAAAAGTTGAGGGTTGAAGCAAGCCACGAGAGCAAATTCAAGTTAATCCGTAAAACTGTTAGGCAGTAATTACCGTAAGTAAATCGTTCACACCAGGTTCACGCGCGACGAGGCCGAGTTATAGCTACTCTCTCTCTCTCTACTTTGCTCTTCCCGGATTCACAGCAGCGGCAACAGCGGCGCATATATGACTCGAAGTTTTGGGTAATGCGATGTTCCACCTAATGGACCCATATCGATCGGCAAATATGTTTTATTAATACAATTATACGTGTACTGCGGCGGCAGCAGCAGCAGCAGTAGAGCTGCTTGCTCAGATGCGCGCGCGTGCGCCTCGTCGACTCGCCTACCCAACTTCGTGGCATATATAATTCAAATTAAATGACTAACTTTATTGTGTGTAAAAAAGACTGTCAATTATTTTGAGTCATTATAAATTCCTCGTTGAGTAACTGCAGACAAACAATATTGCCTAATATTGTTGAATGCAAATGAAATATCATTATTGTTACAACGGGTTTATAGAACTCTTGACAGTCGCAGTGATAGTTAACAAAGATAAACAAAGAATATTGGATGGGAACGCAGAAGATCGATACACAGTAACTGAAGATTTTTAAATATTGTACTTATGCAGTTATTCTGATTTTGCCACTTGCAGATTTAGACAAGACAAAGGTATTCGCTATCTAGTGACGAAGGCTTAAAGTGATAATATTGTATTGAAAACAGTTGAAATCGGGTCTGCATTTTTGAAACAATTAAATTGCTGTTTCGGGGATCATTTAAAGTTCACTTAATATTTTTAACATAATTGTAACAGAAAAAAAGTTTTAAATGGTCAATTGATTATTAGGCCTTTATAAATGTTGCGCATTTCTACCAGAAATAGTTGTCATGAGTAACGCTGTGGAAATTGAAATTATAATAATATGTCGAAGGCAAATCATTTCGCTATAGCTGAATCGAATGAGATAATGGAGTTTGATATTGTAAAAGATTTTTAGTTCGAATGTCAGTGACCTCTCAAAGAAACTGATACTCTGGATGTGTATTAAACCAATTGCTTTCATGTGCATTAATCTCATGCGCGTAGATCCACAGCGGCACGTCAAAGTAAAAACAGTCGAGAATTCTCATTTATCTTTGAATCAGAGCAGACAGGTTCTGAGTATTTTTTTCTTCCGCTCGGGGTTTTCTCTCCTCGACGGACTACGTCTAGCGTCTCGCGCGTCTGTTTTACACAATCTTTCATGTCTTACTGATTACTACTGATAGTCAAGATTGATCGAGGAGCATCGAGCGCGCTAAATATTTGGAAAAGATTTTTAACTGCGTGTGAACGACCTCGCACTTGCGGTTTTTTTCTTCGCTATTCAACTCGACTTTACTCATTTTTCTCACACGTTAAAGTTATTATTTCCAGTTGAATATTAAAATTATTATGGGTCATTTGTATTCGTTATATTTAGCGGCCAACGTCGTCATTGTAACCATTAGTTTTTTTCCACTTTAAAACTTACTCTTCGTTGCCTACACCATTGTCTCTTGCGCATATATTCAAGTAACTCTCACGAAACAAGTCCTGTGCAAGTAAAGAGAGAGAAAGAGAGCGGGAGAAAAAGCGAGAAGGAAGAAAATCTTTTGATTGCACACTTTACAAGCTTAATTCTCATAACTTTAAGCTCGCAGCTTTAAACTTGTTTCATAAAACGGGGCGCTACTTACTTTTTTTCCGCTCGTGTGACGGGCGGTATATAACGCATGCATACGAGGAGAATATTTTCAATTATTATACTCTATTAAATTAACGGAAGGTAAAACACACCGCTATGTTAATGAACGAAATGCACGAAAATTCAATGCGTCAAATTAGCGTTGATTTATGATTTGAATACAGCAACTCACTGATACAAGAAGTTGTCACTTGTGTTACGATTTTAAGACAAGTCCCGTGTAGCAAGATTAGAAAATACACATCGGTCAGTGGAATTATTATTATTTTTGACCTGGCAGCTACGGCAGATGTAACACGTTAAAAAATATGTAATCCTCGCTCTAGTCAACGCCGCCACTCGCAGCACACAGCGTTTAGCCAGTGGTCCACCGTGACTTTTTTAGCGCCATGTTAATTCGCCCGGAGATCCCTCAAAATGCCCTAGTGCGAAAGAAGCGCCCATGCCAAAGCAAACAACGACGCGCGCTCGAGGTTTCCAAAGTTACCGCACGACTATTTCAAGGAATACTCTAGCAGCTCGGATTTAACATTCCTGGAGCGTTTATATACGACGAGCTCCAGCGCTCGGGCGCGCTCGAGCTGACTGAGCGGCCAAGTGCGCATCGGGAAAGCTCGTAGTAGCGTGTATATATGCAAGCGCGTTCCAACTCAAATACCGGTCGCCGTATCGTTGCCGCTAAAGACTTCGTTTGAATTTCGCCCCCGCAGCTTGCGCCCTGGCCTCGTTTGATGGGTCCCTATTGCAACTTTCTCGACTCTTATATGCGAAAAGACGAAACCAACAGTGATTGGCATTATTGTTGAAGGTATAGCGCCTCGTGCTTACGCCGCTTTGCGAGAGGCATTACACCAACGACGACTGAGGCTTTCTTCGAGATTATCTGGGCTTGCGCTTAAGAGGATAAGTCCCTGATTACATATTAAAATAATACCGGGAAGTTACTTTGAGCTAGCTATCACTACAACAAGATATGCCCTTTGTTACACGAAGCCAGTTGCTATATTCTAGCAGACTGCTACGTCAAAATTTAAAAGTGAAAATAAAGAGGTGAAGAGGCGTAATTTGAACGCTTAACGCACCGTTACCAAGCAGAATTGCACAAAAAATAAAAAAGCTCCGAAAATTTTGAAAGGAAAATCTTCTAAGAAAGTTTACTTCAACCCTTGGGTACTCCTTGAATATTCATTTATCTAAATTAAATTCTATTGAACTGCAGAGAGAAACTTGTCCACTGCCCAGGCATTCGATACTTTTCATCCTCATCTTTTTTACGTCCATGAATTTTGAATAATTCCTTCGTATATTCCGTTGCAGTAAAGCAAAACTTTTTCGAAGCTACTGACGCTCTGCTGCGACATCATTAACTACTTAAATTCGACGTAAGAGTTTTACCAAGTTAAACTTGAATCTCGGCCTATGCGTTTTCTCTTTTACTCTAGTGAAAAAATTTTTACCTGCGTAATTTAAATTTGGCAACCTTACAGCTTTTACAAAATGCAAATTTATAATGGGAGGGAGGGAATCAACCGTACAAGGTTCATATATAAATGATTGAAACAAAGCAATACATTATCTGGAATTTTAGGGAGTGAAAAAAGCAGATTCTTATTCCAACTTCTCAGTTTGAATAACTCATTTGACTTTTCAGTCAATCGTTCATCCAGCTTCCATGCATACTCTAAACTTCTAGCGTTAACTATGTTCATTCAAGTCTTGTTTGCTACAATCCACTTTGATTCCTGAATTTCCTAGTTTCACTCGGCTCTGAATAAAATAGCAATTTTTTATTACTTAGAATAATTGATAAACGTGCTTGAATTGGAAAATTTAAATAGACCCTCGAAAAACTCGAACGTATTATTGAAAAAACGATATTAAATATAAATGGACTTAATGATTCGTACTGCACTGGCAGTACTAAATGAAGAAATCGCCAACTCAGCACTAATGACGATAACCGCTTTTCAAACTGTAATAATCGGAAGGCCAAAAAAAGTGCTAAATGAAGCTTTGTGAGTTACGATCCTCCTTGCAAGATTTGTTCTGGAACGTAACTTGACTGCTTTATATTATTAAAAATTGAATTAAAAAGTGAAAGAGTGATCAAAATTATAATTATTACGTATTATATCTATTAGATCCGGCACTTTTAATAATTCAATTGACTATAAAACTGAAACTAAAGACAAAGCAACTGCAACGAATCGACGTTTATTGTGTATACCCAATATTTTGTTGTTGATTGTCGTGCTGAAAACTGTTCCTGCAACTGAACGATTAGTACAAACAATGAGTGTCATTTTCAATTTGTTTCCAAATTGAGCATCCGTTGTTTTCTAATAGATGTAACAATTGAACGCGTTGCGGGAACGGAAACAAGCTCGCGAATAGCTCATCCATGTTATTACGACGAAGAACTAAAAGGAAAAATGCATCAACCAACAGAATTCACTCAAGCTTTTTAGAGCCTTTCTACGAGCAATCAAAAAATATGTTTCACGCTAGCTGTGTGACGCACTTACAACGATTGATCAAAGAGCTCGTTCATCAAGGTGAAAAGCAGCTCAACTCAGTTCGTGCCAACTTAGCTGCACGGGTGGCTACAGAAAATGAGCTCATATTTCTTTCAATTATCCGCAATCGCCCTCATCAGTCCTTACACTGCAACACGAATAATCGTGATGAAATACTTATTTTTTTCTGAAAATACTTTAGCTTGATATTCATACGTCCAATTCTCTGTGAAATCGAATGGCCAAAAAAAAATTTTTTTTCTTGTGTCATGAAAAACTTGTTCACGGAGAATCGGCCGTATTTATACGACTCTCAGTCCGTGTGCTGTACGAAAACAGAGCGAAGGGGCGAAGTCGACTCTAGCTCGCAGAAAGAGAGACGGGAGTTTTTTACGGCAGCTCCACTGCTCGTTTACTTTTTCCTTGGCATGAGCTGCTGCTGCTGCTGCTACTGCAGTCGGTGTTATATCCAAAAGAACGCACACGACGCACAACCCAAGTGTTGCATTCTGTTAAGTATTTTTCCAGCCAGTAGAAATAAAACCTTTTATCTAACTGAATGAGCGAGTTATTATTCCGAGTTTTTGCCTCAATTTATAAGCTCGAGCTTGTTCTTTCTACGGTTCCGCGTCGTGAACGCTTTACGGCATCATTCTAATTAGATGGATTATGGTGCGGATGGACGTAGCTTTTAACCGACTTTTATGAAGCTGTTTTTACGACTCGAGAAATTTAATCTACGGCGCATGTAAGGCTTTAGACAAAAACGTTTTTTTTCTATGCAGTAGAAATTTTTCATGATTCATGTATGAAAAGAACGATGATAGGCGCTATTTCCTCAATTTTTATCATTGACATCGTTCAAAATTGAACAACTTACACACTTACACCAAGGCTAAAAAAATAAAACCAGAATAAATAAACTTCCCTTGCTTTCTTGTGCTCTTCCGTATTTGCTTCCAATTACATTTTTTTCTTTATTTCTCGTTGTCATTTCTTTCTCTTCTCATAGCCGTAAGATGGTTAAATTTTGATTTTTCAATATCAGAATAAAAGCGTGATTTTATAACTTGAATAAGAAATTGCATTTACACTAGCTGTAGACACAAATCTTGTAGAAGTTAATTTGAAGAAAACTGCGAAAATTTTATTTCTCACACTTTTTTCAACAAATTTATTTTATGAATAATATTGTTTCATGTTCTCATCTAAGTCAACATAAATGTTTACATGCATATTTGCATGTCCTACGTGCAAACACTACGATTAGGCTGTTTTCACAAAGAAAGTAAAAACGTTGTTGAGGTGGCATCATTTTTCTATAAAAATTTCTGTTCCGTGCAGTTTTCTCATGTCCCTAGCAAAAAGAGTCGAGGAACGTAAATTTCTTATCCATTTTACTCGGAGAATAACTCGCTGATTCTGTGTCGAAAGAAAGAATATCTTGGATTTTGACTGTAGAAAAGAGATTAAACCACCAGTGCCTCTCTTTTACCTTCCAGACGAATTCCAGAGTTCTATGGCTTTTTATTCTTTTCGTGCTTAGTCCTGCAGTTCTCGGCTTTCCTTGTGCCTTGCTACCCAACATAGTGTGCTAGTATACCGACAACGAGTGAGCTGGAAATACCAAAATAACAGATGAAGAATACCACTTTCAATCGTGAAAAGTTTTGCTTCTTGTCAGCCACCAGATACAAAAAATAACGAAAAGAAAATTAGACTTTACCTCTCTAATATTCAGAGCTTTTTCTTACACTATTTCAGTTGTTGATAACAAGAGATACTTGTTTCCTCGAAATGAATATCACACAAAAAAGTTCATTTTATTTTACTCACTGAATAGACAGAAACTGTATCCAGTGATATAAATATGCGGATAAGAAGAACCTTACTAAAATCACATAATTGGATTTTTGTTTGTCAAAGTTTATTTACCTCTGAACCTTTCATAATGCATATTTACTATTTATTATTGTCCAATCAATCAGAGATAAACAAACAAAAACGAAGAAATTTCAATGCACTAATTGAAATAAAACATGAAAATTAATTGAATGGGTGAAAATATAATTACCTAATATCAATTTCCGAGCACATTTAAACAATGATTCCTAAGAGAAATCTTGAATGTTAATTGTATGTATGACAATGTACTACTTTTTAGTTCGAATTGCTGCGGCATGGGTCACTCGCGCTGCGTATCTATTCACGTATGTAGGTATACGTATATGGCACGGAAATTCTGAGTGGATGGTCGACTGCCTATGCAATATGTAGAAAAGCTTGGCCGAGAAAGAGAAAGCTGCTGGCGAAGCTTAATTAGAAAATGTAACCACTCGTACGTTTTGTATGGAGCATAAATATTCAAATTTTAATCCAAATGTTCTTATGTCCCTATATACTTCAAGCTATATCTTTATGCGCGTACGCATACATACGCAAAGTGTACATGAATGTTTAATTTTTTCGCGCCTCATTAATTTAACGTCATTCTCGTGAGCTACGTATGAATTGTTTTGTCCAGACTTTTGACTCGCTATTATGACTTCGATTTCTTGCTTTTGTGAAATAAATATTATTATCATTAACTGAATGTATGCTTTTTCTGCAACGCTAAATTTTCCATTTAATTCACTTTACTTTACCAAAAGTAAGAGCATAGTTAGTGGAAAAATGGTTGAAATTTACTTATGATGGTGAAATTCATATTAGATGGATAGATTAGAAAATTACATACAGTTATCGTTACTTCTATATTTTGCTCAGTCGTACGTGACTAGGATAAAATGTGCATCAACAATGAGGTAGCATCAGTGCGAGCTGTCGCAGACCAAAAGAAAACAATAGCGCAAAACAAAATCGAGCCTGATAAATGAGCACAAGCGGATGGAAGTTTCAATCGTTTGGAAAAAGCTCGTGCAAGCTCGCGCACGACATATACGACTGAAAAATAATCTCCGCTCACTTTTCGATACGGTCGCAGTTTAGCACATTTGACTGAGTTTTTCTTCTGCTGCTGTCGCAACAACAGCTGGCAACTACCGCATTTTTTGTCAACGAGCCACGCATGAGCTATTTGAATTTTTCTCTAATGAAATAACCTAGAGGGAAAGTAAATCCATTTACTTGTAATTTTTTCCGAAATATTTTTAATATTTATTTATTTGATTAATAATTATTTATAATAATTTTTGTATAATAATTTTTAATAACGGAAAATGATACGACGATAAAGCTTTCTTTAAAAGCTGCATGAAAGATCTTATGACTTCTATCTTGATTGAGAAAAAACAAAAGTACATAAATAGTCTTTCTTTTTTTGTTCTCTCTGAGTGGTATAGCAGTATCCCATTGGGACTTGATCAAACGGAAGTAAGTCAGCTTTCAGTTAAATTACCCATCATCTAATGTATCGAATTACGAGGCGCAATTTTTCCCTCGGCTGAAACATTTTCAATTGGCAGGCTATGAATGAAAAGTTGATTATACTATCTATTTTTGCCTCGCAACTTGCAAGCGTAGACACGGGGCCGTAGGCTATTTGATGATTAATCGGTTAAATGTGGCACGTAATTTTCCAGATTGACAGCTATAGCGGACCAGCGATTTGGTCTTCCTCGAGTATCGAGTGATGAATATCGCCAGAGATGAATAAGGCATCGGCCTCATGCAAAATTGCATTTTTTCAAGCTCGTGAGCTCGAAAAATCTATTATTCAATCGAACTTTTTGAGATAAAGCTTCGGAATAAATTATGCAATATTCTAGCATGTCCTATAGTTAGTAAAGCGGTCATTTTCATTGCTTTATTATCCAATATTACCCTTCAATATTTCCTTTGGTAAATCTTTGCGAGGGATTTTATTAGTTTTGAGCCGGAAAACCGGATACCCTCGCGTGTACCTTCGCTCTGTCAAGCCTATATAAAACTGCAACACGATATAAATAATGAAATCTCGTGTAAGGCAACCGCATAGACGAAAATTTAACCTTTGCTATGTTGCTCTGTCGTAGTTGGGGCTTTCTTTTTTAAATTTATTAGAGCCCGATACAGGTATACGTCGATGTGAACGCGCCTCAGTTTTCGTCTGGTTCACATTGTACCTCGACGACGACGACGACGACGACGTTAGTTTCTTTTGCTGATTTGCTGCTGGTCCCGGCCGCTGCTGCCACAAGAGAATATCGGTTAAGCCTCGCGCGAAAAGTGAAAGATTGTGTGTGCTTTCTATTTCACACCGCATGAGGCGACGGGCGCGACTGAAATGAAACGAGCTAAGTTGTTTATGTGCAGCAGCGTGTAATGGGGAAAAAAACGTCTCAGCGTTAGAGCCTGAATATGGCTTATAGTATTCGTTTCTCGGTTCGCGGTGACTTTTGACGTTTCGCCGTATATGCCTATGCGAGCTTTATTTGCGTGCATTAACACGTATGTAGATATTTTTGCGATATTATTCAAAGGCGCGCAACGTATCGAATGCAGCACGTGCAGGCATGGCAGCCGCCAAAGTCGTAGTCGTACGTGCGACAGCTTATCGTACCTCACAGATGCATACAATATACACAGATATACACGCCATTGGCTGCAATTTCTCTCCGAGAAAATGGAACACGGCAGCAGACGCGATCTGTTATTGACTTTTCTGAAGATGCACAACGTGTCCATCACAGCAGGATTCTTCTCTTTCTCTCTCTTTCTCTCTCTTTCTGTGTGGCGCGTCTCTTTCATTTTCCCGCTATTCCGCCCATTGCTGCTGCTGCTGCTGCTCTCTTGGCTGCGCGGCAGATAGCCAAGCCGGATGGACGCCGTTGTCGATTCAATTAGCTCCTTCCGTTATTCCTCGGGGGGATGCAAGCAAGCTTGTGCCTTCTCTATCACCCCCCTATCCCGTCCCAAGGACTGGACGGGCGCCAGAACCATGGGGGGGCAGCAGCAGCAGTAGTAGCAGTAGAAGCAGTAGCACACAGCACCTTTTTGTCCGTTCGCGCGGGGCGCGCTGGCTCTTGGGACGAACGCTCTATAGGGCTCTCTACTTTTTGCTCTAGATTCATTTTGATCGAGTGGTGCGTGAGACTCTATGGTCCAGAGCTCTCGTGTATTCTAATGAAGATTTGTGCTGCGCTCTAAACGTTATGAATAATCTATAGCGCTCGTACGCTAAGTCTTTTTTTTTTGTTCAAAAGCTTCATTTTACATAAAAGATTGAGCTGGCCCGTTATATAACGTGTGACTTTTTGCGAGAATAATCCACGATATCATAAAAGCTTCATCACGAAGTTTGTCATGGAGCATGTTCAAATGTTCGGTATTGAGTTGAAAAATATCCAAGTCGAGAAAGCGTTTTTTGAAAATCAGATTGGCTGCTTTTTTCGCTTTCTACTTTGTACGCAGCTTTATCAATTTGCAGTCGGGCAGAAAATAAAATGAGACCTCATCTACTGCTTCTGCTGCTGCCGCTATACTAGCTTGACTGCCTGGGATGCTGGCTCCGCAGCACGGGTGCGCGCTGCAGTTGTATAGCAAAGCACTCCGAGAGTCGCTCGAGTGTTAACGCCCGACATGATTTCACTCTTTGGCGTCGTTACTGAAATATTATTACATCCGACGATTCCATTTTTCTTTTCTTCTACGGCGCGGCGTTATATACTCTCGCTAGTAATCCACGCGGGCGAGAATTCCTTTCATCTTCCCTTTTCTGCCATGGATCGTACCAAAAATCAAAATTAATGCTGTCTGCAAGTGCCGAAAAAAATCGGAAAACCGGGAAAAAGCATTTGAGCGGTACAGGCATTAAAAGCATCGCAACTCTGGATGAGCTGCAATCGCTTTTTCTCTCCAGTTCTCGCGAGTCCTTACATAGCAAGAAAGGAGCTGAATTGAAGAAAAGACGATCCAGCGTTGAGCTACACTTTTCTCAGAGCCATTAAAAGTACAAGGTGAACGAAAAAAGAACGTATCCGACTCGGCCGAAAAATAACAGCTACGGATGCAAGAGCTTTTTTCGAACTCGCGTGTTATCACTCGGAGATGAAAATTAAAGAAAGCTTTAAACTGAAAATTGTTCACTTGACATGGACACTTGTATTTATTGATTTTAAAGGGCTTCTTTTACTGATATCATTGATTTGCTAATATTTTTTTTCTTTTTGACATTGAATCTTGCAGCAACTTTTTCAAAAAAGTGGACATTCTATTCGCTCAAAATATATACAGTTGCAAAGTCAAGGAAAAGGTAGTTTATAGTTGCTGCCAAAGTTGGCCGATGTAGTCAAATTCTCAAAGGCATTATTCATTAGTGGCACTTTGATGCTAGTCGCTTCTCATGATGCATAAAAACTTCAAAAAAAGATTTTTACTTTTCTGAGCAGCAAGCATTGAATATCATGTAACTAAAACAAAATTCGATACTTACATGTTTTTTTTTTCTAAAAAATTTTACATTTGTAAAATAGCTTGTGCTTAAATATTTCTAGGATGTAATTGAACGAACAGCCAGATCAATATTTACCTGTAATGCTAAGCTAACAATATCGCGCGCAAGACATTTAGGTTCTGCTTTATCGATTATGCAATGTTTTTTTAGAGAAGAAAAAAATTTTCCAATGCAGTCTCTTTCAAGACAGCAGGAAATCGACTATCAAATTTTCCTCTTCACTTTGTTGCTAATTTCACATGCATTTAAAATCCAATATTATATGACGGAAGACGATTTATAAATAAATTGATTTCGACAGGCGTTGAGAGTCAATTTGTCCTACGATAAGTAGTGAAATATGAGAATAGTCAGCCACTGCTAAAGGTGACGATGTTTGCTCTGTATTCGTCATTTTCTCACTTGACAGTAGTCTATACAAGCATATTGTGTCCTGCTATCTATAAACCAGTGTGTTGAAGTAATAAATCCTTGAAGTTGAATTGGAAAGTAATTCGAATTGCAGAAGTAGCAAAGTTTCAAGATGTCACGAGAGCTGTCCACGTACTTTTTTTTTCTTTTTTAATCAATTATGTACCTATTGATGAGTGAAAAATAAGCAGAAAATTTGGGTCAATCAGTTAGTAAAGACGAAGCAAAAAAGAACAATAAGCTCTTAACGATTATCGCTATCGAATGCTGCTGCTGCGCGCGAACAAGTCGAGGCTAAATGGAACGAGTCAACTGGGGGAGCTTATTCGGACTCATTACCGCTAGAAAATCGTTTTACAATGCCGCTGCGCTACTCTGTTCCATTGAGCTCCACTTGGCTTTTGGCTTGCTTATGCGCCCACCTTGCCGACTTGGACTTTTAACGCATTGTTTAACTTGTAGGAGCAAGGAGTATTAACAAGCAGCTTTACATGCGATTCAAAGCCACCGAGCCAGTGGAATTATCGCGAAAATACTCGCATTGATTATACGTTCGGGATCGCGTTGAATTTCGCTTTTAGTTTTTTATATAATGGAAATTTTATCCGATACGCAGGAAAATTTGCAAAGATTTTTCGAATTTCTGGTCGAATAAATAATACACCAGATAATTATTATATAATTATTTTTTTTAAAAAGTGTATTTCACCAATATCAACACTTGAAAATAATACTACAGCGTGATATACGTCAGTTTGCACCTGTCAGTTTGATAACTGATCATCTCGCCAACTTTCATGGAATCAAAAAGATTTTCCATTGAAATCGGTGATATTTTCATTCATCCCAGCTGCGTATCGATTCCTAACGAGCTCTATACTTTTCGTATGGCTAATCAAAAAGTGAGTCACGTCTCGCCGAGACGTACGTGTTTTCGTCTCTTAATTATTACTGCGCCGTACGAAAACTTCCATACGATCGTCGATTATTGAACCATGAAAACAGTTGAAACATGAATCGCTGAAAAAAATTTTCCGTCGAATTAGTCGAAAAGTTTTTCTTTCGCGACCAATTCAATCGACCGAGCTTGAAACTTGGACGCCTTGTTTTTTAATCGGTCAGCAGCGCAAGCACGAAGTTCGCGCAAGCAATATAGCACGAACCCGTGTGTGCTGTAAATGTTTCTGATCAAGGTTTACCCGAGTGTGCGTATAGGAAACGACCGAAGCGACCATGGCGTAAATGATTAGCCGATATGGCCGCATCCACAAACTGGCCAGCACCACGCGCGGCGTACAGCGAGTCATGTTTATATAGTACACGGACTCGCTCTGGGTGCGCGCGGTATAAACTGAAATTTCCTCGTCTCTCTTCGCTCCTCCCCGATGCTCTTTGACACGTCATCCATGCACCCGGGGGAGGCCTGTGCCAGTGCAGCAGCCTCCAATGTACGTTATACACACACTCACACACATATACACACGCATCGTGCGCACGCTCGATCGGTCGGTAAACACGCAATATTAGTTTGCCGACCGTGTAATATGGGGCCGCGGCGGCTCTCGTGCTTACAGCAGCCTCTCGACCAGCGGCGACCAGCAGCAGCGAGCTTTCAAAGCGATTAAAACCGGATGGATTATGCAAATTTGCCCATTCATAGGCTATAGATAGACGCACGCCAGCGCGAGTACAATATTATGTATACGTGGTAGGCTCGCAGCGACTCGTTTGCGGCTTGCTTCGTATACACAACAATATGGGTCATGCGAGCTCGCGACGACGAAGACGACGACGACTACGACGATGAGTACGTGCCACCATGTGTCGACACGATCGCCCGAATTGCCCCCGCGCAGAACAACGAGCCTAAACAGCGCAAGATACAGATTTTCACCGTGTCGTGACCATTATTGTACCCGGCGTTTATCTGAAAATTGAGGCTGCCGCGCGTTCACACCGAAGCACCGTATACAGAGTCACGTAATCGCGTGTATATATGGGGCAGGCGAGCGCGTCCGAGCGGGTTATTACCGCGCGCCATATGGAAGCTGGCGATAACCAACTTACTTACGTATAACTATCAAAACTCTTTCGAAATTTTCCTGTAAACAGAGAATTCAGCGTTTTTCATTCGAGCTGAAAGTCCCGCAGCAGCCCTTTGGCTCGCTCGAATATCGCTCACTCTGCTTGAAACCCTGCGCAAAACTTTCAACGAATAGATTTTATATGCCACAAGCTCTCGGTAAAATGTCCCCAAAAATACGCGTTAAACTCGTCGTACGTCGGTCGATATACCCTTGTGCAGCGTTCTCGTAATCAAAGGGTCCTGCGTACAGCGCACACATTATAATCGCAGTTTGAAGCTTTGAGCGCGCATGACCCTTTCTTTTTATATTCTCGACGGAAAAAATACTCGAGCGCAAGAGAAAAAGAAAAATACTCGATTTTTCGACAAAATTTCCCGCTCAACTGCCTTCGACGACGTTCATTTGGGAAATCGCGTGTGCTTTGAAGCGCGTTTCAAGGACCGCGTATATAATACATTGTGCGCATGCCTTTTTTCCGCATACGCGGCTGCATCGAGTTGAAAGTTCGAAAAGACTCAGCGATTGCATGATCGATCGAGTCGCAACCGCGCGCGATCGCTTATATATATGCGGAGAAAAGCTCGTGCACGCGAGAGTTGGACAAACCAGAGCTTTCTTAGTATATATTTGCTCGCCGAGTAAGATTCGACCATTATAATAATAAACGCGAGTCTATACCGTTTTTGGCCGATACTAAAATCTTTGTTCTTGCGGGTGGTGAAGTTCTTGTTGCGACGAGCCACTATACATAGCCAAACTTTCCATCTGCTCGGAGTGCTTAATTTGCACTGCCTATTCGCAATTTTCCGCCTGCTTTTTCCAGCTCTACCTCTCTCTCATTCAGATTAATCGTCTCTGCAGCAGTCGGCAGTCGACAGTCTTCGGGCTCTCTGGCTGATATCGAACTAGCTAGCCGCTATAGGAATACTAGCTCGCATGCGAGAACAAGCGCACGCTTATTCAGACTCTCGACGGACACACACACTAGCGCGCGCGGCGATCCCGAACAACAAAGAAGCACAGCTCTCTCTCTCGCGAACAGCAAGCGAGAGATAGGTATAGAGCGAGAGACTCGCGCGGAAGCGGAAGCGGCCGCCTCCTCTCCCCCAGTCCCTACTCGGCCGAGTTGCAATTAATCGGGAGCTGGTAAAAATCGACAGAGACTTGAAACAATGGAATGAAATGTGTGCGCCGCGCGGAGAGCTCGTTCAGAGCCTAGTCTCTCTACTGCTATATAGACCTCCGCGCGCGCTTGTTTGTTCAATGCGACTTTTACGATTGAAGCAGCAGCAGCCTCGAGCCGCAGCCAGCGAGGAGTAAGGGGAGTGGAGCTGTGCGCGAGACCAACGTACCAATGATTGATAACTATTATTTTCCTAAGCCCGGCAGCATTCATTGTTTCGCAATGCGTTTCCGCTGCTTGAGATTTCGTCTGCGCTCTATCTCGATTCTCTAAACTAGGGATGTGTAAGTACTTGATTTTTACGGGTATTCGATTTTTATTCTTCATTCAATATTAAACATCCTGTAGTCGATAATGCTGCAGATAAAGTTGTTATTGAGAGATGATCTTTTAGAGCGGAATAACTTACAGGCAGTAAAAATTCGGGTACCAGAAAATTCGAGCGCGATAAAAAAAGCTCCACTCGATCGATCGTCGAGCTTTTATGAGTACTTACTACACGCCCTTATTCCTGACCCGGCTATATGAAGACTTGACGCGATCATTCTCCGTGACATTAATCTCAACTCGCCAATAAATGAGACTGTTGACTTTCACGAGCGATCCTGTGAAAATACCGTGGAATCACGTTGAAGATTAGTGCATGAGATGCTCTATAGAAGAGCTGATGATGTCAGTAGGATTTTCGCTCGTGCGCCGTATATCATAAGAACCGAAGATGCGAGAACATCATCGTCAGCCTCGTGCCGCGTTGAGCGCCCGGCAGCAGCAAGCAACGTCGCAACGCAGAATGTATCCTCTAATTACGTTTGTGCGCGCGCGGGCGCAAAAAAAAACACGCAATGGTCCAGAGAGCTGTGCTGCGTGAGTTGCTCTCTGGTATAGAGTCGACTCGCGTGCAGTCACTAATTAGTTCACTAATGAGGATAGGCAACAAGATAACAATGCGACGAGGCACCCGCATACGCACACACACATCCCTCTCTCTCTCTCTCTCTGTATCAGTTTTCACAGCTGACTGGCCTGAATATGCATGAGAGAGAGAGAAATTATTTCATCTTTGAGCTCGTACCCTTTTTTTGTGCCTCATCGCGCGCCGCAGCTAGAGAGCAGCTCGCCTTCCCCACACGAACCTGCGTGCGCTTATGTATATAATAGGTGGTATACGTGGTGCGTGCCGCGTACTCTCGGCGTGCATCGCATTGTCGTCCATCGCGCTCTCTGGCATGTTCTAATTGCCGCCTGGGATCTCTTAACAAAGAGCAGAGCAACAAGCGCCTTTCTTGCAGAATAAAATGGCACGCGAGAACACACATAGACACATACACACATGGCGATATATGTGTATGGTGGTATATACGCTGCTTTTGCGTGGTTAATCCAGCTTATATGTATATCGTATACCTACTACCTGGCTGGCTCGTTGTCGAGGGCGCGCACCTAGCTCCTGCGGCGTATACGAGCGAGCGGGCGGGCGCGCGCACCTCCTACGCGTACACACAGCCCATGAATATTTATCGCTCGAAGCAAGGATTTGCCTGTGTACTCGCTTTCTCTCTCATTCTGTTTCTCTGCGTATACAGAGTCTCTCTCTCTCTCTCTCTCTCGCTCAAGCTTTGCCCTGCGTATGCAGTTGGCGTGTCTTGTGCTTCTTCGAGCGTGCCTTGTTTTTCCTGCCTATATGTACTACGACTATATCTACTGCTACTGCGAACTACGCGGCGCATAAGCTCGAAAATTGAACATTTGCACGGCAGCAGGCATCGATTTTCGGCTTCAAAAATGCAGCTCGCTCCCCTTTGCGGATTGCGCGCGAGGAGTCGCGACTTGACGTTGACGTCAGACGTCGTACGGCTCACGACGACGACGACGACGACGTTGCTTGAGCCTCCCTTTACCTGTCGCGCAGCTGCCGAGTTCAAAAATAGAGACGTGTCTCGCGAAGTTTCGGCGATACTCGATCGATCGATATTCAATCGTCCAAACTTCTTTTGAAGGGAAACTTTTCTATGGGCGCGTTAGGTATACCGACAAAAAAATAAACATTACATCGTACAGAATGCTCCGCCTCGTTCATGTAATGCACATTTCATGAACCAAGGGGAAAAAGTGCAACGATCTTGACTTTTATTAAATTTCGTGATTCTCACTGACACATCAGATTTTGGAGGACTAGATTCTCATAGAAAACGACTAGAATTTTTTTTTAATTCGCTAGTACTTCTGTTTTTACATCAAATTTGCGCAGTTATCGAATGATTTCGGGGCACATTTACAACGAGCTACGCGTATTAGGGATTCGAGCATACACAACTCAAACGAAGGAGCTTGTTAAGGATTAAAAGTTTTCCGAAGGGACCTTATTGGCTCTCTCACCCTCGTGTAAGCTCGCGTGCGCGAACATACGCAAGCTCAAGTTCACACAATCTCTCTCCCGTATTTTCCCCGATTGCGATGGATTTCATTTTACCAGTGATCGCGATGAACGACGATCATCGCGCGTATCGTGCCTCTTTCTCTTTCTCTTACTCTCAACCCAATCTTCATTTTTACTTTTTGCTAAATTCTTCGTGCGCACGATTCATTTTTCGCGATAAAACCAAGTCTTACCAGTCGATATCGACGATCTTCAACATAGGTGCATGTGCTATTTCCATTCACGGTGGCGGCGGCGCAGCCGGGCTTATTCGAATAATTCATTGCTCCCGAGCTTTAGCACTTATGACATATTCATACATTTATTTCACGTGACCGTATATCAAGGGGAAACATTTGATTATCACGCTTCGACTTGGCTTCTTCTCCCACTCTCCGTATAATATATAAAGCATGTCCGAGTACGCTCGAACAAAATATTTCGAATTCCTCTCGTACAATTTATATACATTATACATCGTCGGTTCGAAAGTTAATGTCACTCTCTCTCTCTTTTCAAATCCGATGAGGGTGTAATATAAAGTCTCGAATGTAATCGCTTAGCCGTGTCCGGTGTTTATTTTTACTGCCTTCTTGCAGAATTTTCAAGCTCGTTTGAGCGTCCGAGCTTCTTCTTTATTATTTCATCGCGCGCCATATAATTTTGCATAGCCGCGCGCGCGCTCGCGTTGTCTAAGTACTTTTACTTAGTTACCGTAACGTCGTTATTTTTTGAGCTTCATCGAATAAACAACTTTGAAAAGCTGCGTCGAAGAAAAAACTTCGCTTCCCCCCATAACGGACGAGAAAAAGGAATTTTGAATAGTTGCGCGCGCGCCGAGTAACGATTTTCTCCGGTTTATTTATTTTTTCCTTATTTTATCGCTTTTAGTTCAAAGTAGGCAACGACGGAAGCGCAGCTATGAGATGATCGTACTTTGTCTCGCTGAGACTTTTAAGGTGAAACTTTTAACACGTATTATACGCAAAAGGAAATTCTTCGAATGGACTGAAGCCGATGCGGTTGGGACTCTCGTCGACGGACCGACCACCCAACTTGGACGAGCTAAGCGAAGCAGCGGCCGCTGGACAAAAGACAATTATTTCTTAGAGGGAGGTGGTGGTGGCGGCGGCAACGGCGAGTATGTTTAGTTGAAGTAACGCCGTGTACGCTTCGTACGCGCGCTTAATTGAGCTGAACAGAAGCAGCACACAACGCGTCGTCGTTGCAACGTCGTTTCCCGAATGCTCGAAATAGTTTGCTCTCGACAACGCAGTCGTGGCGTTGCGACATCTAATGACTCGTTCGCAAGTAACTTCGAGTCTTATAATACCCGATAGAAGTACGTGCAACTTAAGCTCCGGCGTGGCTAAGGTCGATTCATGGCGCCGGGTAAAAAACAAATGTTTTAGCGGATGACTTGCCGATCGAGTTTGCTATGCGTCTCAGGTATTTCTTGTTTTGAACCAATGGTCGATAAACCACGACTAATAGCTTGATAAAAATCTCACGAAACAGCAACAGGCTGAAGTCGGAAAAAATAACAGAATCCGACGTGAACCAAATTTTCGACTTAATGCAGAAGCTGATCTTTATTCGCTCGGGGAGCTGCAAGCGCAGTGTCCTTTTAACCTCTCGACGCGTGCATCGTGCAGATTTGCATTCGTATATATATATTCGTCGTAGTCGGTGGCGGCGGCACGTCCTTGCTATAAATTCCCTAGCTGACGTGAGTTTGTGCCCGTATATAAGCGCTGGAAGCCGAGAGGCTGATCAAAGGACGACTTGACACTCGAGTTTCTCTCTCTCTTGCGATCGTATAGTTTTCACTCTGCGCGCGCTGTGCAGTGACTGACTGACGCGGCTGCCGCCGCCGTTTGCGTGTGTTTGCAGTAGTGCATCGAATGAACTCGTACTAGTAGTGTACTACGCCGAGTCAAGACTTACCCCGTGCGCTCATGATGGAGGGCTGCGAAATTGAAATGTGCTCGTCGCGAGAGTCAACTTTGCTGCTGCTGCTCTGTGGATGAATCCGATGATTTATGATCCCGAGGCGCGAGCGCGTTTCATTATCAAGCTCGTGCGGCGAGGAATGTGCTTTGATGCGCGCGTGCAGCTTTGCCTAAACGAGTGCGCCGACGACTATATTATGAAAGACGACGAAGGACTCTGTTGGAGGGAACACGAGTCGAGGAATTATTGTCGGACCGCTGTTTTTGAGCCTGATTAAACGCGTGTAATGTGCAGCCCTTATACGAGTACCCAGAAGTCAAATTCTCTTTGCCCCCACGTATAATATTGGAACTTGAACGTCTATGGAGCCTGCGTTGTTCGAACGACACTCGTAGTGCAGCTTTAAAAGCTGGTTTAGCTTCTCCTTTTTTTTACTTCAAAAATGCAAGCCGCGATGTACCACCTATACGTGGCATATAGAGGAAAGAACCAGAGAGAAGCTCCGAATCGACTTGAGCGTATATATTCGAATGTTTTTTATCGACAAGATAAACCAACGTGTGCGCGAGCATAGTACGACGTCGAGAGACGCATTCGACCAATGTTCTCGTGCTTTCGTCGCTGCGCACTACTACGAGTTCAAGGACCGTGGACGAGTATATGCGTTTATTTACACCTATTTTTTTATCCGATTCCGCGTGTTCTAGCAGCGCGCCCCTTATCTCGCAGATAGTATTTTTTGCACTATTGGCACAGCTTGTTGCAGCTGTAGAAGTTAGCCCGATCGAATGGTCGACTAAACAATTGTCGTCGTATGGTAAAAAATACATATCATTTCAGAACTCGAGTTGCATACTCGAGAAACAAAAATAATTTGAAAAAATATTGTTCTCCCTTTTGCGAGTCAGTCTGCAGTCTAATGAAAATTATTATAGATGTTTTTTTTTATCAACTGCGTCAACCTTTTAACTAACCATCGAATTATTTCTTTTTGCAGGACTTACAATCAGAAATCGAGACTCATCACGATGTCTATTCGTCGCTCAATGGAACTGGACGCAAACTTCTTAGTTCGCTCGCGAGTCAGGACGATGCGGTTATGCTTCAACGCCGGCTTGACGAGATGAATCAAAGATGGCATCATCTGAAGGCGAAGAGCATGGCTATCAGGTGAATTTCCAATACTTTTCAACTATTTTAATTGCTCCGATGATTCGAATTAAAAAAATTATTCGTACTTTTGAATCATAGTATTAAAATAATAATGAGATTAAATATGCTATTCATCTTATTATGCTCGTTCATTTAGTCGACAATTTTTCGGAATCTTCTTCGATAAGTTAAGAGCTCCTGTGTACATATAGGCTTGATAGTCGCTCTCAAGTTCATCCCCAAAAGTGCCACGGCAAAGTCATGGAAATTATTTTCCGCTCATGCACTTGTTATTATCTATGAGTTTTCAACTGCCGAGTGTTTTAGTTAGTCAAAATTTTCCCTTTCGCGCAGCAGTCTTCGCTCGCGTCACGTTTTCGAGCAAGTTTGCGAACTCGTTTTTTTCTTTCTTTTTTTTTAAAGCTCTAGTCGACCTGGTGCGCACTGGCAAGCTCTTTTCTCTCTTCTTCCTGCGCCGTGTCTTCCGCGCGTCGTTGTGAGACGCGCGCGCCTCGTCGTGTTCTTTCTCGTGCGCTCTCGGCAAACTTAGATTTCGCCCGAGCGTCTAAATTACTCATGCGAGACAGGCTGCGCTAATGCGACAGATTTTTTTCTCACATCATCAAGAAGTAAACACACATTGACTTTTACTGACTTCGAGCCATGGAACAAGGCAATAAAAGTACGTCAAATTTAACGCACGCACTGCATGACATAAATCGAAAAATTGAATAAAAACAAAATGGGGAAAAAATTTAAAGTAAAAAAACGTGTTGATAAAAGCGAAATAATGTCTCTGTAAATTACTGCCATTGAGAAATAAAAATTGGGCAATCGATCTGTCATTTCTTTAATAATCTATTAGGTCCGAAACGCGGCTTTTGTTTTATGCAACGAGAACTCTAAACGAGCTCATTCTCGCCGAGCCTTATGCTTTTGTGTGTTGTTTGCTGCGTCGAGTCAGGTATGTTCTACGACTTTGACAAAATAAACGCGGGCGTCGGGCAAAAAGTATAAACGTCGACAAAACGCGTACGCGTTGACATTTATTTTGCACGCATTGCCACTTAGCCGCACGCTCGTTCTTTTTTTTTGTGCAAAGCTCAGCAACGTGACGCAACATTATACTCTGCCGTGTTCGTGTCCCCGTGAGGTGAAAAAAGTTAACGTTAAAAATAAGCGCACGCGTTCGAAAAAGCCCCGAGTTAGCCTATAAATAATACATGGCCCTGCACAGGTTGTTGCTCGTTTCATACACTTGAGATAGAGTCGAGCGCTCGAGATCGAGCTGTAGTATATATACGGTACACAGTCGCGCGTATACGAATGAAGTAGCGGTTGAAGAGTTTGTTCCTCTTTTCAATCCGGCTACGGCTCTGCGCTGCATTATACGAGTGGTTTTTCTGCGATCCCAGTCGATTTTTAACTCGATGTAAAAGTCAGCGGCCCAAACAGAGTCCACTTGTGGATAATTGCGAGTTTTTAACTTGACTTAATTCGACGAGGCATCGAGAAACTTCTGCGCCGCTTTGAACTGAATCCCGACAATGCAGTCGAATGAATCTTGTAAACCCGGAGAAAATTGATATTGCGAGGGTATGAAAAAAAAGCCGCGATATAGTAACATTATGAATTACCAGGTCGCGCGCAGCTTAAAACGGACTTGTCCGTGACAAAGATGTTTACTTTTAGCCGCCACCGCGCGTTTGCATTTGCGCAAGGCGTCGTCAGTCGCGCATACAACCACAGAGAGACAGAGAGCAGCAGCAGTGGAGCAGCATCTTTGTCATGGTAATTTTTAGCGCGACATTTTTCAAGCTCGTCCACTTTTCATTTCTCTCTCTCTCTCTCTCTCTCTCTCTCTCTCTCTCCTCTCTCGCCTATATACGAGAGCTTGCAGCGCCCGCGTACCACTACTACTCGCTCGCCTTGACTCGTAGATTCCTCTTTCCTTTTTCCAAAGATTATTCTCTTTTCTGCTGACATATTAAGTACATTTTTTATCTCTCGCGCAGCCCAGAGAATCTCTAGCAGCTGTGCCGCGCGCTGCACACACAGAAACGCAGTAGGTATAACATTCAGCTCGCGCTACACATATATAGCACCGAGTGCAGAGCTCGAGTCGCTTCTTCTCTCTAGAGCATGACCTTTAATTATTCCTCTTGATTCACCATGGCATAAGTAATATGTTCACGTACACACTCGGCGTGTGCGCAGTGTGTGCGATAGGCCTATCGCAATATGTATACACGGTCGCACGCGAATATATGCGTATAATACAGCAAATAGTTAGTGTGCGCACCACGAAATCCTTCGCTGTTGCTACAGTACGTCGGATTCGCTGCTGCGTGCTGCATACTCGGGGCTATATAAATGCGAGGCTCTTGAAATATTTATGCGTATTAGTAAGTCGTATCGTCTCTCTCTCTCTCTCTCTGTGTAAGCGGGAGAATAAACGATTTCCATGCCCCAGCTATACGGTTGATCCGATACTCCGTGTGCATAATTGATTCCCGGGGGTTGTTGTACCGAAGATGGACGGCTGCGCGTTGTCATTGTCCGCCAGAATAGTAATTTTGGCTCATCGTCTTGATATCATTTTTATATTTACTGCTCGTAAAATGACAAGCCACTTTTGAACGTCGCGAAAATATGCATTGAAAAACTTTAACACGCTAATGGTTGACTTAAAATACTCGCAGAACTTGATTCAATGATTCACGACCCGCTAGATGTAGTCGCTGCGCAGAAAACACGGGCGATCTGCAGATTTAGGATGTGTATTATTGCAGCGGCAAGGTATACAGCAGATAGAGAGAGAGAGAGGGGCATGCCATCGAACTGTATACTATTTTTGTTCTTGAAAGTTCAGCGGCCTTGCCTGCGATCGATAATCGCGTTTTATATAGAACAGAAGCGACACCTGTATCAGAGCCCTGCGAGCTGCAGCGACGTTTGACGTGCGCGCGGCCGAAAGTCCGCTTCTCTCGCTCTCAAAAGTCTGCACCGACACTACACCGACTTCTTTCCCTTTCTCGAGCTGTACACCTGTATAGATATAGAGAATATTATGCCTCGAGTCGCCGTCACTTTGTTCACATCTCTCGTACCGAGGCTGAGAGCTTTTTTGCCAATGCACAAATGGTTGATTGCTGCAAAGCCCGTGTATACTTTTTTCGATTTACCCTTTTACTTGGCTCAATATATACGTGGTATCATCCATTCACGCTGTTGCTCGTTGAAAATGATAAACTTTTTCAATAACCGCACTGTGCGAGACAATGCGGCGCATCGAGAAGCTCTTGTTTAAGTTACCCCGATAAGATTGAGAAGAGAACAAGCCATTCGACAATACGTTTCAAGCTCTTTTTTGTTGTCGCTAGACTGATAAAAAATCTCGATCATAAAATGAACACAATTATAATTCGCTTGCTCTTAAGATTGGTCAAGGAGTCAAAAAAATAAATAATCATAATCGTTGCGTGAAAAAAATACAAATAAACTTCAATTGCTTTCTACAAGCGACAAGTTAAAGTAAGTTCGTCAACACTCGAGCAAATATTTGATCAGGCCAAGAGTATACAATAACAGTAATTTACATAATGCGCGTAAATGTAAAACAAATAAAAGATCATGATGTACCGTATTTATATATAGAGCTATATGTATCGATCTCATTGAAAATTCATGTGAAATTTTGTGTGGTTACAGAAACCGGCTGGAGAGCAACACCGAGCACTGGAACGCCCTGCTGCTGTCACTGCGCGAGCTCATCGAGTGGGTGATACGCAAAGACACCGAACTAACGGGCCTCGGCCCCGTCTGCGGCGACGTTGCGGCACTTCAGAAACAGCAGGTAAACAGCAGCACAGCGCACACGGCGTGTCACTACCCATCCTCGTCACGGGCATCTTTGTCGCGCAAACTTATATAGTATAGAACAGAGAAAGCTAAGTTACAACGCTACATTGCTAAAACTCAGCGAGGCATCGCATCGCGCGTCACGTCGTCTCGTATACGCTCGATCAAGAAAAGCTGCTGCTGCTGCTCCAGGCTTGTGTGTAGCAGCAGCAGCAGCATGCCAGCGCATAGCTCGCGGTTAGCCACAATCGCCGCGCACCACCGAGCTCATTGGCTGGCTGGTTGCTTGCTCGCTCGAGGATCGCGTCCCCCGAAGCTGAGAGAGAGAGAGAGAGAACTCTAGCTCCGACTCGATACATGTCTATGTCTCTCTCTGATCTGGTTCTAATGCCGATTATAGCATGCGATTGCCACCTCCGTGTTTGTGTACGTGTTAACTCGAGAGGTGAGCCAATGCGGCAACGCAGCTATACACATATAGCCTCGGGTACTGTAGCCTCGGCGACTGCTGCTATGCTGCCACGGCGCTGATAAGGCTCCGCGCTTCGGCGGAGCACGAGGATCAGAAGCTTGTAGCAGTTGGAGCTTGGGCTTGGGGTTTAATCGCTCTCTCTCTCTCTCTCTCTCTACGCCCCCGACCCTTCCGTCTCTAATTTTACCTCTCCCTTCATCTCACTCGCTTGCCTCATGCCTCCAGATTATGTCGGCTGCGCTGCGGCTGTTTGAGACCGGGGATGCGCTGCTGCTATATTTGCTCGAATCATTAACGATATTGCACGTCTGCTGATTATAACTGGATTTTCCATATGAGCTCGCGATTATATAGCATATTATGCAAGCATAAAATCATACGTTTAAAGATCCACCGCATGTACGTGTACATGAGTTATGCATGCGCGCGAAAAATTATATCGAAAACAAACATGCATTTTCACTTTGAACGCGTTACGTATTAATGCGATGCAGTTGCGTTGGGAGTTTCTAGTTCTGATTTTTCCTCCGTCTAAACAGCAACAAAAAAAAAAGAACAACTGTATATCACTTGCGGTGTTGCGTCTATATTCCGCGGGTATAATAATTCAGACTTACATCTGCTGAAAGTTTTATTAGCTATGCTTTTTCGAAATTTTCTTTTCCTACCACACCTCATTGCTCAAAGTATTCAACGCGCGCTATAAGTTGCGGGGATCATAGCCGGCACCAGCGCCGCAAAGTTAACTTGTTCAAAGCTAAAAGGTGAAACTCTTTGGGTCGAGTCGCTGGGCTCATTCGCGCACCTGCGACTCAGCTTGCGGCGGCGGCGGCACAGCTACTACTTGTTCTCTTCCTTATGTATATTCTGGCACTCTCGCACGCGCGCGCGTGTACTATATACTTAAAGCACGCAGCAGCAAGCGGTGTAGCGGCGGTGTGTGTGTGTGTGTTGATCCTGTGTATAGTAGCGTATACTAGTAGTGCGAGCAGCGCGTGTTTGCAGCTGCATAGCGGCGCTCGAGCTTTCGCGAAATTTATACCCCCGACAGCTTAATGTATGCGTTTCTCTCGCACACACCACTCTCTGACGAGCTTGCTTGCTTACTTGCTTGCTTGCTCGCTGCAGCTAGGCTGCTGCTGCTGCTACATGTACCTATCTACTCGGGGGCAAGGGACTGGGACTAGGGATGCTCGAGCTATACTACACACAGCCTTGCTCTTACACCGTGCTACGCACCTCTCACTCTCTGTCTATGTAGTACACAACTTCTCGAGTTCGGCGAGATGCTTTATCGATCCGCAGCCGCGCGCGCGCTACGATATTATTTTTTCCAATATTCAGCCGGTTGACCGCGGTGAGAAACAAGAGAGGGAAAAAAAACTTACCGCACGGGGGTGGGTAGGTAGGAGCTGCTGCGCTTGCACGATATTATTTTGATAGATATTGATTTTTTCGTCGCTCAAACACTCTCCTATCAATGCCTCGAATAAATTGAGCAACAAGCGGCCAATCAAAACGACGCGTACCCGTTGAAACGAACGGACGAGAGATCTGCTCCACGAAACTCGTGCAAGCTTGCGCGAAGCAGCTGCTGCTGTAGCAGCGGCGGCGAGCTGACATCATTACACGCGCACCTCGTCGGCTGGCTCGATTGTTCATTAATTATTTATATTCTGTATTTATGTGGACGCGTGGCCTGCAACGTAACCGATATCGCGGGCACGTCCGAGGCTGAAATTCAGCTGTGCAGCTTGCTCGGGCAAGCGCTGCAGCGCTGTTGTTGTTGTAGTGCAATTCAATGATATTAATGGAGGCTGCATTTTGTGTTCTAGGACGATCATCGTGGTTTCCGGAGGCAACTGGAGGACAAGAGACCGGTTGTAGAGAATAGTTTGCTTAGCGGACGCCAGTACATCGCCAACGAACCGCCGCTATCGGACACCTCGGACTCCGAAGGTGAGAGAGCTGCCCTCTTCGCTCGAAGAAGCGCATAAATCGCCCTCGAAACGATGCCCTCGTGAATTGTGGTCGAACGATAAAACGACCCAAACATCGCTTACTCGAAGGCAATTTCGTGATGAAGCGCGTTGCATATAGCAGTGCATCGATCGCGTTTTGTTTGCTTTGTAATTTTTATATCGTTCTCACAGCGAAGCGTAAGCTCTCCTAACTCGGCCCAGTTTTTAACGACGCGCAACCAGTGTAGCCAATATGCGTACGAAATGTATTCGTATCTTGATTGAAACTTGCTCGATATTTAATAGAGCCAGACTAGAGTACGGAGCAAAACTATATGCACGGCTGCCGGTTCTGTCGACAGCATTTCATAAACCACTTCGGAAAAAGTTCGGGCGTGAATTTTTCAGTGTTTAACTACCGTGCTCGACGCCGCCGCCGCCGCCACCGCCGTCGCGCGAGAAACAATATCACCCCGGTAGCCGTTTTTATTATTCGTGTGCAGCAGCAGCAGCAGCAGCAGCAGCAGCAGCGAGTAGCACCGAACCGGCGGCCTTTCGCGCTCGGATATGCCTGACAACCGGCCCGATATAAATTATTAGCGGGCGAAGAAAGAGCGCGCCGCGCACCAGCGATGCAATTAATTGGCTTTCGCGCGTGCAATGAATCACATATCTGACAGGACTAGTACGCACATTGGCTGCTGCAGCAATTCTGCGCTATCCTGCGCGCTATCGCATCTTTTCGCCTCGTTTTTCCTCTCCCCCCGCTTATTTGGTCTTTTTGCGCGCAAATCGTGTGTATGTGCGTATATACACCAGCTGATGTGCGGGCGCATCATCACCCGTGCCTAGCCCGTTGATTTATTCGTGCCGAACGAATTTTCCAAGCTAGGGCTCGGCCGCAGCAGCAGCAGCAGCCGGGCCAACGCAACGGCGCTTCGCGATTCAACGATTATTACGAGACAGCTAGCTTTCATTTCGTGATTTGATGTGTTTACAGCTGGACGCGACCTGGATGGCGACACGCGAGCCTACATGAGCGCCGAGGAGCAGGCGCGCGAGCTGACTCGCAGCATTCGACGCGAAGTCAACAAGTTGTCCGAGCAGTGGAATGCGCTGATCGAGCGCAGCGATGCCTGGAAACGCAAGCTCGACGAGACTGCAAGCGTGAGTATTTTCAAGCAATATTTTTCATAGCTATACGTACGTAAATCGTGAGCAAAATAGTTGCCTGCGTGTCTCTCCATGACCTTTTGTCAATATAGTGTTCCTTGTTTTTGCTCGCCGAGTAATAATCCTTAAAAGCAACGCGTCGATCGACCTGTCCGTTCTGACGCACATGTAAGCAAGATATCGCATCTCGCGCAGAAGCTCTCTCGAGCCGAGGCTGCATCAGCAGAGTATCATTATTACCGACGAATTGGAGTAGCCGGGCCTCTCCGGCTCTCGTGTCTGCGTGCAGTGTGTGTGCCTGTGTGTACAGTGTACACTTATAAGCACACATGCGAGGAGTATCTCCGCGTGCAGCGAAGCGAGTGGCTTGGCGAGATTGAGCTCTCGCGGCGCGGCCCCTCCCGGCTCTATAAATACGGCAGAACAAACGCCTCGTCAATTAGCTGATTGATCGACGCGACGCTATTTGGTGTATATTCGGCTACTTTTGCATTTCGATCTGTCTCAGCATTCTGCTGGTGTCGGTGAATAATAATTTTGCGATTGCTCACCGCACGATCCCTCTCTGTTCTACTATAATTTCAAAGCGTTTAATACGTTTATTTGTATTAGTTGGGTTTGCTGCGGTTTCCTTTTGACTTGTATTTTATTGTTGGCTATTAAATTTCTCCTAGAAAAATCTTATTGGCATTAGACATATGATGAGTTACCTATGATAGAAATGCTCAACAGTAATGATGACCTAATGACCAAAAAATTTCCATTCAAAATGATCTGAAAATTTCAATTAAATTAATTTAAGATAATTTAGACCAGTTTTCAGACACTTAAAATACAATCATACTATTTTAAGTCTCTGCCGCTAGATGGCGAGTACCTTTAACTGTAAATCTGCAAGTGGCAAAGTCAAAATAATTGTATATAAGTCAAAGATCTTGAAACGGATATCAAATTGAAATTTCATATAATTTATTTAAAAAAAAAACAGGCTAATTCATTCATACGTCCGATGATTGTGGCAATAGATTTGTACGAATGCAATTTTTCTTTTGACGCTGTTCGTGATGCGGTTGCCATACTCGCATTCCAGACACTTGTATCATATATATTGATGTAGATCGTGCCTCAAGCGAAGACGGCCGAATGCGCGCGAGCAAACACGACATTTCCTCCTTCTCCTCCTTTATGTACACGAACGCAACAAGCCTGTGTGCCAAATGTATAAAGATCTGCGTCCGAGTTTCTTTGTGCGCCGAGAGAGAGAGATCCCCCCTCCTCCGAGCCTTGCATTCGTGTATAAAGTTAAGCCAGATGCATGTATATGCTAGCATGCTCGTCGCTGCATGTGCGATTCAATAAACACGCGTGTACGTACAGCCTATGCATTGCTACTCACTACATATATAAGTCAGAGTGGTGCGGGCTAAGGCTTTGGCTGTCTCGCTGAGATTATTGCGATCGAGTGTTCGTGAGAACACGCAAGCACTAGCCGAGCCATGTCACGTTGTGATTCAGAGCTGCGCTAAAAAAATATTTCGTTTTGAACCCTCGTATATGTATATCACGATGCAGATCTTTTACACGTGATTTGTCCACACGCCAAGGGGATAAACTCGATAAAGTGCCTGTATTAAGGTCTGCTATGCAATCGCATTTGAGCTAATTAATGGTCCTTCTCTGACAAACTCGTTAGATTTTGTTCTCCATCAATTAATTGCATGGACCAGTAACCGTTGTAGTATGTGTCTCTGCTGTCCCTGCTGCTGCTTTTTTTTTAATCCCGCTCTGACTTACAAAATCGATGATTAACGATGGAGATGTATGCAATTAAATTAAATGAACCGATTCCCCTTCCCTCATCAGGACTAATTGGCCGCGTTGCTCCATTTGTTGCGCGAGATCTTGTCCGCCCTTGGTCATTGATTCGATGTAACGAGACAACGTTGTTAAAAAAAAAATCGAGTACGTCTGCTCGAAGAATCGTTGATTAGCTCCCACCATAATTTCACCATAGAAATTAGCTTCGATCTCTTTGTTTTTAGTAAACGTTTCGGTACTCGATTGCCGTAAACTTCCGAGTTATTCGAGCTAATATTTTTGTTGTAGTTTGACTTGTTTCTGTACAAGTCGTAGGTGTGAGTATCAGTAATAACACACGGAAAAAGCAACGAGATATGTATCTCACCAGTTCGGGAGATGAGTGACATTTGTTTCTATTTTTATCAAAGCCAAACGTCAAGACCAACGGACCGATCGGTCTACTAGACCAGTAAAAAAAATATTATGCTCTCGAGACTCGTCAGCGCGTGCGCGCATACAACCGACGGCGTAGCTGTGAAATTAGTAAATCTACGTCTATATAAACCGGCATCGAGTATACGTATGTGTATATACGGGGGGTTACGCGCGCCGCGTTCCAGTCGGCTGATCGCTCCGATTTTTTCATTCCGCAGACGCACTCCGCAGCATCATTGTACAATCAAAGCCAATTCATGCTCACGATCGCGCTCCTCTCGCAGCCGAGGCTCCATTCACGAGTTCTCTCTCTCTTTCTCTCTCGCTCGCTCGCTGTTGTGTGTAGTTCGGTATTTTCCACGTCAGCCCCGACGCCGGGGCGTGCTTGCGTGCGTAGAGTAGAGTAGCGTAGTACGCGACACGCGTATCTCCGATAATAATGCACGCGTATAGTAGTGTGCACACTCGTGCGTATACACAGCACGAGGAGAAAAGAGTCGAGCTAACTCGAGCGTCCACGACGACGACGACGATGACGCTTTCCGGCAATGTATAAATGTAACGCGTTCACGCGGTGCGACCGGAAGCGTCCGCCGCGCGCGCACCATGCCCGTCCGAGTCCATATTACGCGCACCTGTAATCGCGCGAGCACGACTCGAGCACGGAGCGTAAACTGACTTGCGTGTTGTTTGCGTACGTTGAAATATGCCATACAGAAAAAGTGCTCCGTTTTTTCATTCAACCCAAGGGAGGAAGCTCGAAAAGAAAAGAAAAGAAAAAAGATCCTGTGTCAAACGAGGAGCATTTATGAATCGATGAGCCACTGTACATAAGAAACGAGTACTGTGGCCACCACACTCGCGCGTATTATATTATAGATGAGCGTGCGGGGCTGCGAAGCCCGTATAGTATGCAGTCGTGATAAACAGCAGCAGGTCCGCGCGCAGTGTAGCAACTCCGAAGTCTAGCGTCGATTTTTTTTCCCGCGACATTTCAAGTATCCCGTTTATTCCATGAGAGACGTCGGGCTGCTGCTCCATGAAATACGCTCAGCGTCATGCTAGTGTAAGCCCCTAACAGAGCAATTTATTCGTCGAAAGTAAAAGATGAGCTGTCGGTATAATGTTACAAACGCTCTACTGTGTGTATATATGCCATATACATTGCGCTCGTGTGTGTATATGTGTACACAATATTATATACAAGTCGCTCTCTTCCTCCACCTCCTCTACTTCGTCTTCTACTTCTTCTTCTTCTTCTTCTTCTTCGCCTACTTCTTCTTCTTATTCTGGAGCTGCTATTTCCTTTATATGCATCGGGCTGGTCTGCGTGTATAGAGGCGCACATATTTACTCGGCACGGACGCACACTCGCATACACACGAGAATGAGCGCGCCTCCATGCGCTGCTTGCGACCGTCTCGTTGACACATACACTCCGACTATACATATACCTACTCGGACTCGGAGCGACTGCCGCTTCTCCACCGGAACGCATGAATGTAAGGAGGGGCCCTATAAGCCGTGTATGTGTGTGTGTTCATGTGTACGCGCCAACAAACGCCGTCGCTGGCGACTTCAGTTCACTCTCACTTGTCAGAGCGCGAGTACACTGCACAGCAGCAACAAGCAGCAGTAGACAGTAAACGAGACTCAAAAAACCAGCTGGTTTGTGTCGAGCTGTGTGCGGGGCGAGCTGCGCTCCAACGATCACGGACAGGCTCTTATTTTTATTTTTATTTTTTTTGCCACTAATGCGGCAGCTTCTCGCTCTATCAACGGGTCCTGTCCGGTGAATCCAGTTTTCAGAGTGAATCTCGCGCGCGGGCTCGAATTAAAAAGTCATCGATGGCTCGAGCCGCCGTCGCCGTCACGTGCCGCTCTCGTTGGAGGCTTTGCGGCCAAAGTGGCATTAGCCGCTGAGCCTATTGTATATAATACACACGGCTTAGCTCGTCGTGAGTTATGATTTCCGACAAGGAGTCGACTCTTATTGTGCGTTAGCGCGACTGGCGCCGCTATTCTACTCTGCTCTCTCGCTCTCTCCACGCGATTCCCTCGAGTGGCAAATGGCAATTCGCGCGTCTAAACAATGACACAGACTCTCGGCTCATATACAAATGTGTGTGCGTACCGGTGAAAACATGACGAATCGACGAGTGTGACAGTGTGCTCCGAGTAGTGCAGCTACGACAAAAAAAATATCCAAAAAATGGAGCTGGTGAACGGTGGTGGCATCGAGATGCTGTCGAGGCGCAGCATCCACATCAAGGACTACAATAGTTACGAGGACGAGGATCAGGACGACGACAGTCTAAACAGGACCAACGAGACCGACGACGGTGAACTCAGGCTCGACCTGTCGATGGCCGAGCAGTTCTACTACGAAGTTATATCGTCCTTCCAAAAGGAAGAGGTAGATAGTCATAATGCACTTATACACATACATACATGCGCGCACGTGACAATATAAAACTGCAGAGTCGGCTTGCTCCTAACGAGGCGCACAAAGCTCCAACTCCATGCAAAGACCTTGATAATGCGTGCGCGCAACAAGGTTTATATTTGGTGCAACGTGCTCTCTCGCGAGCGATCACGCCTCTGCGTACGCAGCTTAAGGTTATTCTTGGCTTGCAATGCGCGCAGCACGTCGGTCGTCGAGAGCGCGCGCGTGCAATAACAATCGCGAGTGCATTCGAGTATATATCGCGGATCATGCCGAGAGTCTTCACACTCGAAATCCCACGTAATAAGTTTTTAACCGATCGTTGCGATGCGCACCGATTGTATACATCGACAATCGTAATCCTGGCCTCGAATATCGCTCGGAGGCTCTTGTTGTCGAATTTTGATACACGGCCAAGCGATCGAAAGAGGCAATCATCTTGGCTGCGGCACCCGTAACGCGCGAGTTGTATTGGCCTGTTCGAGCCAACAGTAGTAGGAGCAGCAGCGTGCGCAGCGAAAGGGCCCACCACGCCGACACGCGACGACGACCGAAGTACGAGAATACTCACTCACACACACACACACGCATGCACATGCACATGCACACGTATAAACAGATTCTGCGCGAAGGTGAACCAGTTGCGCGGCGAACCTGTATATAAATCTCACGCGCGCGATACACTCGGCACGGCGCCGATTATTTCTCTCTCTCTCTCTCTCTCTCTCTCTCTCTCTCTCTCGCATACAACGAAAATTGCTTCTGCGCGCGCGCGTTTATTATATTGCGACTGATTGACCGATGAGCATACTCGAGTGATGCTGCACGGTCGAGAGTAAGAGCCCTTGAAGATGATGCACGCCTCGCAATTTCGCGAATCAACTGAATCAGCGTGTGACTATCCTCCGTATAGTTCACGTACAGCAATTTTCCCTTCTTCATCGGTCGTTCACTACTGCTCATATACTGTGACCAACCTTCACCTTGCTGACGCTCTTAATCGACTAGTTGGCTCGCGATGCGCTTTTCGCAGCCCAAAAATCTCGAGCTTACTCTAACTCGCATTTTCCAGCAATATAATAATTTGCTGCACACGTGCCAGCGCTAATGTTTCCAACTTTCAGCTACCACGAGTTCTCCTGACACCTTTTCATATCATATATTGCGGAGCAATTGTTGCTCGTCTTCAAGGCCAGATCGGAGCTGCGCATTAAAATACGGCACGCGTCGTTTGAAACATACCTTACGGCTCGAGGCACTGCTTTCTGCCCCTTGCCTCTCCGCCCAAATGCGGAGCGAAGACTTTTCAAGAGTCATGGTGAGCCCCCAAGGTCGATGCACGCGCGCGCGCGCGCGCTTACAAGGCTTGTAAGGCTTTTGCCCGGAGACAGATAACACAAGCGCGTCGGCGGCGTCGGTGTCTCTCTATGTGTACGGTTTCCGACTTGCGTGCTGCACACGATATCTCGGCGGAGTCTCTTGACCTTCCTCGGCGTCGAGGTTGCAGTGTGATCGGCTTACCTCGACATCTGCAGGTTTTATCGCTATTCTCTCTCCGAGTTCCGAGCGCGAATATTTGGTATCGCGATCTGGTTGTGTTGGGCATCTGCTGCTCGCTTCTACACACGCTTTTCTCGAAGCAATATAAGCGCCCTCGTGCACGCGATGATTGGTCTAGTCGAGTTGATCGTTTAATAAACACGTTGCTCCAAATGTAATAACAAGCTCTATTTGAAAACTCGCAGCGTACGTACGTATACACTTACAGTTACCGTATACGAAGCTGTGTATATGTAGGTGGGGTTGCGCAGTGCACAGCGCTTTCGCAGAACCCAAAAAGCACTGAGTCAACGAACAATGGGAAACGGCTTGTGCTGCGCCAACAAAAGAGAGACTGCGCTCGTACGTACGTGCTCATACACAGAGCGAGAGAGAGAGAGAGAGAGCGTAGGTACATGTGGGTGCAGCGCGCGGCATAATCTTGGGACTCTGTCTCTCTCTCGCTCTCTTGCTCTCGGCTCGGAATAAAAGGCTAAATCAAACGAGAAGCTCGTTCTTTCCAATGTTATCCGATTCTTGACCGACGACGACGACGACTCTGCGGATTCAGCGAATTTTTTTTTCCATTAGAATGTAAGCGCGCGCGCGGCAGCTATCGCGTGGTATATAATATACATTGCGTACTACATATACGCTGCCTCTGCGTAGTGTGCACAATTTGTAAGTTATTTTGACTCGGGTGATGGTGGTGGTGGTGGTTGAGTGCGGCCGCGATATCGAGTTCGTCTCTCTACATACATACGCAGTAGGTATATACGCGCTAAATGAATTAACAGCGCAGGCCGCATCTCAAATTTACACCCGTGTGTCGACACGATTGCAGCAGCGGCAGCAGCAACAGCAACGCACTTCTATGCCGCACATAAAGATCTCTTCGCGTATTGTATATTATGTGACTCGCGCCGCTGCTGCTGTACTGCTGCCTGCGCATGTGTGCAGGCCAAGCCGGCGCAGCAGCCACAGCAGCTCCTGGTCCAGCGCGTGGCGCACGTATATTGATTTTAAAAACCAAAGCGGCGTCGCGAGGCCTAATTTAAATGAAAGCACCTCGTAACGCGACGATATATAGGTATACCGTCACCTCATCGTGTGGCCGCTAAAAACCCCGAAGTCCCCCAAATGCTGTCGCTTCTGCTGCTGCTTCTACTTGTTCGAATATAAATAATATATCCAAAGCTCGCTTCACTTACACACGCAAGTCCCATCGCGATCAACTGTGTGCACTTATACTTACTACTGTGCTATATGACAGGAGCTGCATCGGCTTTTATCTCTTTCGACACGGGGCTCGTGTGGAAGAATGTCGCAAGCTGCTCGCATTAATGCGCTGACGGCGAAATACCATGGCGAGTACAGTAGTACACGCTATAATACACGCGCGTGCACATAGCAGCAGTAGAGGCATGAGCGCCGAAGCTGCTGTAAGCTGCACGCGTGCGCGGGAGGTCTTCGTGTGGCCTCGTCGTACATATAGCGAGGCAGGCGACGCCAGCGAATTTTCACCCAGTCGACGCACACAACGCACCACACGAACGAGCCCGAGAACGGAGGAGAATATTCGACAGCGCGGCGCGGCGCTGCACATAGAAGTCAGTGACCTCGAGCACGCGCGCGCGCGCCAGTCTTGGAAATTCCATGCCGTTTCAGCTGCGCAGAGTTGATCAAAAAAATTATCCGCGCCGCACGCAGCGACACGCGAGTCGCACGGCAGAGGACGGTGCTCTTATAAGCAAGAGAGGGACAGAGACAGAGACTTTGACAGAAATCTGCGCTCACCCATGTAATTAATAGAGCGAGACTGCTGCAGCAGCAAGTCCCGACGTAACCCGAGCAGCAGCCTCGAGGCCTTCCTAGGCACGGATGCGTGCAAGCTCGCGGAAAGCAAAATATAAAGTAGACGCTCTGTTGATGCTCCTCTTGCCTACACTGTGGCTCCGAAAATTCCAAGTGCGGAAAAATATGCGTCACAGCAGCTAAAAGCTGTTTGCACACGTGCGTCAGTTGGTGACGTTTTTCCTGCATTAGCGCGCTATTTGTCAAACGCGCAGCAGCAATAAAAACGTCGATTTCAAGCTCCATCAAAGGCCATTATACGCGTACACATACAGAGCGAGCGTGCGACGAAAAGAAGCGACGAAGCTCGCGGCGATGATTCGCTCGTTCGCGCCAATGGCTCAACACGATTACGGTCGGGCGCGAACATGACGAGGAGGAGGAGGAAGGGGGAACGCGAGACACAGTCGAGGCTCAATCGGAATCCAATTATTAAAGCACCTCGAGATAGACTATCCGGTCAAAAATTCCGTCAGCTGCAATCTACGCTCGAGCGAAAGATTCACTTTTCGTTCCCTCTCTTTTTTTTATCACGCAGCAGTAGCAGCAGCTGTGTAGTAGCACATGCCCCGGGAGTAAGATTGAAGGTCCGGTTCCAGTTGTTCGGACAAAAGCTTTAATTAAAACAAAAAGAGGCTGCAAGCTCGCGTAGTCCCGGCTAGGCTCTCTCTATCTCTCTCTGAAATACGCAAGCTTTGCCTGTAAACTCGGCAAAAGAGAATGCGTTAGCTTTGTGAGTATACTCTTTGCTATGGGCAGTGGTAGCAGCAGTAGCAGTAGCAAAAGAGCTACATTGCCTATAACGGCCCTGCTGCTGCTGCTATACATGTGTTCGTGAACGCACGATTCTGCTTGATCCGCGGCATAGGCTCGTGCCTTTGTGGTGCTCTCCGGGCTCTAAGTAAACCATGTTCACAGTTCAGTGTTCAAATAGCTGCTGCTCCTATGTATTCGTTACGCTTTTATAGCATTTCGATGTCAAAAAACGAACGAACCGGATCCGTGATTTTTTTCCACTCTATGGTTATCCTTTACTTTTGCCCACGCTGTCCGTTGATTCAACGGTATAGAGCTTCCGAGTGAAACCGCAAAAAATGAGCCTCTTCTCGATGACTACAAGCCACCTCTTTTGCCTGTATAAGGGTATAAAGCTTACATTCACGTCTAACTTTGAACTTGACTTGAAACAGCTTGTAACGTACAAATTTTCAGCTTGCTTGCTTGCTTGGGCGCCGGGCAATATATCTCTAACATCTCTCTCGAGCAATTGGCACTCTCGACGCGCTCCAAAGAGAACTGCACGCGCGCTCGTTTATTGACTCGAGCAGTAGTGGAGTTGGCCCGCTGCAGGCTTAATCTTCTTGGCCCCAGCTAACGAACAGCTTATAAACGAGAGGCAAGGCTAGGCGCGAACGCCGCCCACGCGTATACTCATTAGGTGAGAGAGAGAGAGAGAGAGAGAGAGAGAGAGAGAGAGATAGAGGCGCGCACACGAGGACCGAAGCGAGCAGCAGCAGCATTTATACAAACATACAGTGCAGTGCACAGAGCGAGAGAAATGAGACGGCGCGCGGCGCGGTTGGTATGGGAAAGCAAGCTGCTGCTGCTGCTACTGGCCCCTGATGCAAGCAGAGATATTCTATTTAGATAGTTGAGTGCTTGACAAACGCTTCCCCTGCGCTACGCCGACTCTCTTTCTGTTAGATAGATACCTCTATATAGCTGATGCATGCTAACAGAGCAGCTCTATACGCACGCCTCGTGGTGTGCAGCTAGGCAGTATTATACGCGCGCATACGTGCCTACGCGCGACGACGAGACGCGTACGTACATATACACTCTATACTCGGCGGCAGCAGCAGCAGCAGTGCTCTCGGGTCTTCGTGCGATTCTTATCTCGCTTCCTCGCGCGCGGCTGAGTTGCTCCGCTTCTTCTTCTGCTACTACTATATGGCGCACACAATTTATGCCGCGAATCGTGCGCTGCAACAGCGACGCCTCACTTATATACGCCTCGAGGCAGGTATATATATTGAGAGGCGCGAGCAGCACACGCCTGCAGCCGGTTCTTGCTGCCAAAGCTTCGAGCGAACTCATTTAAGATGCGGCGATTCGATGATCCTTCGATTATATTTGACTTGAAAAAGAGACGTGCGTGACTGACAATAAGAAGGCAGTCGATAGAGTGGCTGTCCCATCCCTCTTTCGAAGCTAGATTGCGTAGTTATGTCGTATTTGCGCTCGTGTAGCTGCAAAACTGCTTTTATTACCGAATTAAAGACCATCGTTTGGTGGTCTATCTTGCTAAAAAAATATTACCCGCTGGTCATACGTCTGTTGCTATTGAGCAATTTATTTTTTTAAAGTATCCCAGAGCCAGAGTCATTTTTATACAGGTCTTTTAATATTTTTCCTGAAATGTGTGACTTGGAATTCTTCATGAATCCCCTTTGCTTTACTACTGTTTCGAAGACCTCGTGGAAACCATTCAGTTAAAATCTAAACGACCGCGATGAGGCGTTTTTATTTTCACCCTGGGATCCTCTTATTGTTTATATGTCATTTCATCCGAATTTCATCCGATTATCTCGACTACTGGACATTGTGCCTTATCCGACTGAAATGACGTCTCTCGTTTTTGCAGAAACTATGCGTGTACCAAAAATCCTTGGAGGAGCTGTCGTCGAGATTAGCCGGCGCGGAGGCTATTCAGAGCGGCTGGCAAGTGGCCAGCCAGAAGGGCCAGGAGTCGGCCGAGCAGCTGGAGCAGCTGCAAAAGTTCGGCGAGCGGCTGAATCCGATTCAGAGGCTCATCGAGGAAGCCAACGAGCAAGCGAGCGCCTTTGTCTCGTCCAACGTCATTGTGTCGCACGCTCTGCTCGCCAAGCTCGACGATCTCAACGCAAGGTACGTCGTCGCGACAGACCGAGAGAAGCCTCTCTCTATACTTTTTTTTTGTCTTCGTGGTCTGTATAGCGACAAATCAAAATTGAGCCTTTGTTTTATTTTTTATTTTTATTTTTTAGGTGGAAGGCACTGCAAGCGGCTGTAGACGAGCGCTACAAGCAGCTCACTGGGCTTGGCAAGGACGTCAACGGCAAGCCGGCCAGTCAGTTGCTGGCTTTTCTGGCCAACAGCGTCGAGCCCCCATGGGAGAGAGCTCTCACGCCCGCCAAAGTGCCTTACTACATCAAGTAAGCATCGAAAGACCATTTAAACTTGCCAATCGATCGCTGCATATATAAGTTTGATTAATCATTGACACTATTTGTTTTTTTTTGCCTCTTTCAGTCATCAAACGGAAACGACGCACTGGGACCACCCAAAAATGATCGAACTCATGGCTTCGCTGGCCGATTTGAACGAGGTCCGTTTCTCTGCCTACAGAACGGCTATGAAACTGAGGACGGTGCAAAAGCGCCTTGGCAGTACGTTTTTCTTTTTCTGCATGGATAAGTCGATAAGCAAACCCTCTAACATATAACGTACCTTTTTCAGTGGACATGCTGTCTCTGTCGTCGGCGCTCGAGCAGTTCGACTCGCACGGCCTGCGCGCCCAGAACGACAAGCTCATCGACATCCCGGACATGGTGACGGTTCTCGGGGATATATACGAGCGCATGGCTGCCGATAATCCCAACCAGATCTCTGCGGCTCTCTGCGTTGATCTGGCCATCAACTGGCTGCTCAACGTCTACGATAGTCAACGCACTGGACAGATACGCGTCTTGTCCTTCAAAGTCGGATTGGTGCTTCTCTGCAAGGGCCACCTCGAAGAGAAGTACAGATGTGAGTTCTCGTTTTATTAGCTTTTGTTCCTTTCATTTTAAATTGCCGTTGCCTTTTGTTACCTTGTACATTTTCTCCTCTTTCTACGCAGATTTGTTCCGGCTCATAGCCGATCCGAACCGTCTCGTCGATCAGCGTAAGCTCGGCCTGCTGCTTCACGATTGCATTCAAGTACCGCGGCAACTTGGTGAAGTGGCGGCTTTTGGTGGCTCCAATATCGAGCCGTCCGTTCGCAGCTGCTTTGAGAAGGCTGGTAAGGACAAGAACGATATCGAAGCCCAGCACTTTTTGACCTGGCTTCAGCAAGAGCCCCAGTCGATGGTTTGGCTGCCGGTACTCCATAGGCTCGCAGCCGCCGAGAACGCCAAGCATCAGGCTAAGTGCAATATCTGCAAAGAGTATCCCATCGTTGGATTCCGCTACAGATGTCTAAAATGCTTCAACTTCGACATGTGTCAGAACTGCTTTTTCTCCGGCAAAAAAGCCAAGAACCATAAGCTCACACATCCGATGCAAGAATACTGCACAGCGGTTCGTAATTTGCTTTATCCATGATCCATATCTACATAGAGAAAAATTTCCCCGAATTTTTCCGATGCGATTAATATGAAAAACAGCCAAATTATTCGCCACGAAATTATTTCTAGTTATCTTAATGCTAGTATAAATTCGATAGAGTGCCAATTTATTACGGCACAAGATCGTAGAAAAAGTACATAACGAATGCTTCGGTTTTTTTCACAAGGGTCGGACCTGAGAAATTACAGCCCATTTTTCTCCGTGTACAAATATTATCCATTACTCTAAACGTTGTTTTCATTCACAGACTACTTCGGGTGAGGATGTTCGAGACTTTACTCGCGCCCTGCGCAACAAGTTCAAGTCGAAACGCTACTTCAAAAAACATCCACGCGTCGGTTACCTGCCGGTACAGACGGTGCTCGAGGGCGACGCCTTGGAGAGCCCAGCTCCCTCGCCCCAACACAGTTCGCTCAGCCAAGACATGCACTCACGCTTGGAAATATACGCCTCGCGCTTAGCCGAGGTCGAGCTGTCGCGCACGAGAAGCAATTCAACGCCCGACAGCGATGACGAGCACCAGCTCATCGCTCATTATTGCCAGAGCCTCAACGGTACCGATGGCCTCAATGCCCCACGCAGTCCCGTACAGGTGATGGCAGCCATCGACGCCGAGCAGAGAGAGGAGCTCGAGGCTATGATTCGCGAACTTGAAGAGGAAAACGCCTCTCTGCAAGCCGAATACGAGCGACTGCGCTCGAAGCAGACTCCCGGCTCGACGCCGGAAGATGGAACACATAGTGGTAGATTGACCGACTGTGATATGATTGCTGAAGCTAAAATGTTGAGGCAACATAAAGGACGTCTGGAAGCTCGTATGCAAATCCTTGAAGACCATAATCGTCAACTCGAAGCACAGCTTCAAAGACTCAGAGAGCTACTACGTGAGGTACGATGCCTATAATATCTACTTAATTAATTTAAAAAAATGTTCAACCTTGCACCAACGGACTTTGAATTTTTTGTAAATTAATTTGCAGCAACCAAATAGTGAATCACCTTCAAAGACTGGAACTTTGCAGACGCGCAGCGTAACTGCTTCACAACTGGCCACCGATTCACCAGCTAAAATGAATGGCCATTATCATGACTCTTCGGGTACGTTCATAAATATTCTTTAATTATTCCTCATTATCCACAATGAACTTACTTGCCATCAATCCCATCTAAATCGGACATATAATTCTCATTAACAACATTAACAATTGGTTTATCATCTTCATTGTTATGTATCAAGTGAAATACGCAAGGCAAACGATAACTTTTTCTGCTTGTTATAATTTTGGAAATTTTAATAACAAAGTGAACAATTGTCTTGCTATTTCAAAATCATTTTGGTGTGTCTGAAGTACCTAAAAATATCCTGATAACATTTTCCTCTCTATCCTCTCTCTATCTTTCTCACAATGTGAATTCGCGCTCATTTCGATCATGGTCTGCGGGCCGCTTGTAGGTGGTGGTAGTAATGGAATAGCAGACGGTGGCCGGGTCAACAGCTTAGAGAGACCGCCTCCTCCCCCTCACAACGTCAACAATCTCTTGCATATGGCAGGTTTGTGGCTGGTTTTCTTTCATTTCCATTTTACATTATTTATCATTGATACGCTTGATGTACATTTTTTGAACGAGTCATTTGTTTTATTTCTTCATAAATGTGTGTACAGATGTGTAATGTATCATATTCAATCAGTGCACCTGTTGAATTTCAAACAATCTTGTTCAAATGATCCTTTCACTAATATTAATAACTGCAAATCTTAACACTTTAATTTTTCGGCACAAATTACACAAAAATCTGAACTATTTTCATGCATACTCTACCTCTAATAGGATGGATGTAAAAAGGTGAGCATATATAAAATGGTGTACGTTTCATAATTGTTTGCTTATAACATGCTTTGCAAATTATATTGTTGCATTTGACTAATTTTTCATTTAATCATAATGATAATTTGTTCTGTTTATAATTTTAAATATTAGAGGTATAAATTCTTGAAAAATTTTTACTCATTATTTACTTAACTTCATGACCATTTACAGAAGATTTGAGCAAAGCCGTTGGCAAATTGGTGACATTCATGACTGAAGAAAGTGCGACCGAAACAAATGGGGAGAATTCAGAACAAGATCACAGCAATAGTCAGGAGTCGCATCAGTCATCTCAGCAACAAGAACAAGAGGAAAAATCTCCACCACCACCAGTTTTCAAACCGTAATATTCGATCGAGACGCAATTGAGAAAAAAAATTTTTTATCAATTTTTCACTGCGCACGTGAAAGTGATGAAATGAAATCAATATTGAGATTGCATTTATACATGTAGCACAAAGCAAAGGCACGAGCAGAGATGATGCATTTGTATATCATTATATAAAATAATTAAGCGTCATATTGCTAAACTAATTATACGTAAAGCTATTCTTCATATTGACCAAGAGGGGATAAGTCTGGTTTTTATCGCATATCAATGAAAGGAACAAGAACTAGTTTTTAAATCTAGCTTGTGCATTCATTTTAGTAACCGATAAGACTCGATCCATTAAGTTGCATACGCGAAATGTAAACAGGGTCTACATAAAAGTATGGTTGACAGCGAAAGACTAAAAATTTTGTTGTTTCTTTTTTTACCTGAATCACGCCATATCACGGGAGATTTTAAGGATTTGACAATAGTCGAGGTGTAGGAAGTATTTAGTTGCTCTTTAATTGGTATCATGTTTCAACTGCAAGAGGCAGAACTGGATCTGAAAAATATCGATGCTATTTCAAAGATGCTGCTTTCTCAGTATATATGCAAAAAGCGCGAAGAATAACAACGCCGAGTGCAAACGCGAGAAAGGCATTGATCTTTGAAGCTTACATATATTGTATATCTCGTCATATCATTGCCAAAAAAGAAAAGTTAGAATACGCTAAATGAAAATTGTTTTAAATTGTTATTAATGTAATAATCGGAAAACGAACGAAATCTATTGTTATATGCCTGCTATATATATATAAAGTGTATTAGACAATTATGAAATTTACGAAATGTGAGAGTTGACATGGATAAAAATAACTACACATACATGTTAACATAACGAAAGGAACGAAAAATCCTAATATTATTATTACACATGTATACAATGCATGCAAAATGGTAAAGAATGAACTCTGAATTAAATTACATACTCTCGTAGGCTATATAGAAAAAGAATGGCATTCACGTTGTTCCCCAGATACCCGCAAAACCTCGTTACCTCTTTTCATTCCTCTGCAACAGCTTCAAGCCACATTTATCTTTTAATTCAAGTACTTATCTATTTACCGAAAAAAATGAATAACAAAAAAGCGCAAGCTCGCGCACATTCAGTGCTCGGAGTAGTCAGAGACCAAATTTGAAAAATGAAGAAGCTCCTCCAGCACGTGATTGCATATTTTATCTTCTATCGAGGACTACCTCCTGTGAATTTTTCTAGATTTTTTTAACCGAAGGTATTTAACGTATGACCACTAGCCAATTTGGCTATTTGGTTTTGTGACTTACGTTCTACTAATGAACGAACGTTGATTAAATAAATATACGTATGTTTAAAAATATCAATAAACAATAATAAAAACAAGTTCATGTCTGTTATTTCATTTTCCCCGTTGGACTTTTACCACGCTTAGTTAATACTAGAAAGAATCTAAAATATTAAATAGCAGCTCTTGACAGCTAAATTGAGAATAGCTACAGGATGAGCAGCGATGACACATTGAGCGTGCATACGCAATTTTACGCCACGCATAAAATCCAAGCATAGGTACGTATAAATGGATGTAGCGTCGACGGTAAATGAATCAGTTATCAGTCGATCTACAGAAACAGTTCATCTACGGGAAAGCAGAGTATTTGAACGCCGAATAACATAGTACTAGAACAAATGACATCAAGTTAATTGCATTTAGCGGATCGACGCAGTAAGTAGCTTTACAGCTTTTTTGAAGTGCTACTTTTGAAACACTTTTAAATACAGTTGATTTTTGCAGATGAAAGGAATGTTTTCAGATCGAATAAAACATTCGATTGTCATTTTAATTATAATGGGAGTTATAATCCATTCGATGGGTGAAGTTAAAAGTGATAATTTTGTAACGAAACTAATAAACGATTTTCAAAGAAAATTGTACCAAAGATTTGACAAAGATTTAAAATATTCATCCGAATTTTCGCCTAGAAACGATAGCATTTTAAATAAAATATTGTTCGGTGCAATGATAAGAATACCAACTTACTGTCCTCCCAGAAAATATGTGAAAATTCGTGGCAAGTGTCGTCGTGTATACGGAAAATAAAAGTTATTATTTAACTAAGTTTCAAACAAAATATGAGTTTTCTTTTCCTTATTATTCTTTTTTTGCGAATGTTTTTTTGTAATATTGATTTCGTGCAAATGTGTTTTATAAAAATAAAAAACATGGTCTGCAACAAAGTTATTTTATTTTTTCTAAGAATTAAAATTCTTGCTTCTCTATACATTATTGCATCTTAGATAATAATTTTTCATTTAAAGTTTATATTCCATTGCAGTATAAATTTGCTGAACTGCAAAAGGCACGTATTAAAATCAATTTCATACCAGAAGATTGACCACTTATTCTATGAAAAATTATGCCAAGATTTGTGTGCATAAATGTCAGTCGTTGATTATATTTAAAAACTTTCAAATCAATCAAAAAAACCCAGGCCATAATTTTTTTAGTGGAAGATGATCAAAACCTAATGAACAAGATATTATGTTTCATCTAAGGCAGTGATATTCAAAATTTACATATTTACTTTTTACATTAGTGCCATCTAGTTTAATTTAAAATTTTGTTCATTTTTTGTGTTTAGATTAATTTCTTGTCCTCAATGTACAAACTGAACAAATGTGACAAGATAATTAGAAAAACAAATATACGACTGTTTGTATCAACTGATGCTTAACTAAACTTCACAAAATTGGTTAATTTATATAACAATAATAAATAATTTTATCTTGCACAAATACACATGATATTTACAAAAATACACACTCTATACAAATATTTACATTTCTCAAATGCATATTAATATTACATATAATTTCATCAATTGTAATTTTTAATCAGGTTTGAAAATGGGTATTTTTGGAATAAATTCAATGGACAGAACCTGCAAAAAAATAAAATAAAAAATACATTAAGGTAATTACCTAAAGAGAAACTTTAAACTACTAAAGTAAATAAAATCCATCAATTTGAATTATTTTAAAAATTCTTACATGTTCCATCATCGAAGAGCTGTCACATCTTTGTTTTGTTAATTTCCAGTGTAAGCCCAATTTGTGGTACAGTCTACTATTTTCCCACTCTAGTAATTTATTCAGAGAATGTTGAGTCTACAAAAAAATTATAATAAGTATCTCTGGCAATAATGAATTAATTATTGGAAAAATTAGTGTTGATTAGAAAGGTACCCTTTTACTGAGACAAACAACAGGCCATAGAGAACATCCTAAGGTACAGCAGCAACAAACACATCCACAAAAGAGCCATTTGACATTCACTGGCAATGTTTTCTTAAGAACACTGTTTATTCGCATGACAGTTGCTTTAAACTCCTCAGGTGCAACTCTAGAAACTAAGCCATTAGGAAAATCCGTTTCAAATTTATTGCTGAGGCCAAATCTGAAAAGAGATGTCAAAAGTTGAAAATCAAAATACAAGTGCATAGGGTTATTTGGGATTTGTTTACTAACACAGTCATATTCCCAGCTCCGCGAATAATGATAGGCTCGGGCACAATCGGAGTCGCTGGGTAAGATTGGTCAGCGGCTGTTGATTCATTTCCAGATCCTGGCAAATCCTCCTCCTCGTAAATTGCATCGAAATCCGCCATTCTGCGTTCGTATCTTTATGTATGGTATAAATTCGTATCTATAAAAATATATTATACGAATAAGAAATATGTGCATCCACGAGCGAACGAGTGCGTGCGTTTGACTTTTCTCAATAATTATAGATCACTGCGCGAACAAAGAAGCACAATGAAAATGAATCATTCGCGAAGATGCCCCCCGACAGCCCTCCCAATAGGTCGAAAAACATAACATTGACGCACCACAGACGAAGTTTGACAACTGCGCCAAATTTGAACTTTGAAATGCGAATCTCGACTCGCGAATTAAAGCATAGGCGACAAACGGAGAACAATGGGATTTTGTTGCGCGATTGCGAAGCAGATTTGAGGTTATAGACGTGGAAAGTGAAATAAGCACAGCACAAATCTGCACAAGTATATAGGCGCTTGTAAAACTGCTGCGTGAGTATAATACGTACATGTATATATACCTATGTGGAATATTGCTTCATCGAGAGAAGTAGTGGCGAGCATACGATATATATGCTGTATTGTGTATCCTATTGAGTTCAGGGCAAGCATGCAGAGCGCAGAAGACTGCTGTTACACCGCAGTGCGGAGTGCTGCTTTACTTGCTCGCTGCCTCTGCTGCCTCAGCGCTCGCTGCCGAGCAGCTCTCTACTTGCTCTGCTCTCGAAAATGTTATATATAGCGCGTGTCGACGTGCGTCAGATTGGCGCACACACTGAGTGTATACTTATATATACTTTTGCCAGCGCAGTCCACGCGTAACAATAACCGAAGGCTCGAAAAAAAAAAGAAAGATCGGGCAATGACACCACCGAAACTGTGGCCTTCGAATAATTAAAAATCATTCTGCTGTCGTCACGTTTTTCTTTCTCCGAAGACCAAATATAACTTGTCATCCCCTCACACGCTGCTGCCCAGCTGAATTCGAATCGACGATCGATCAGCGCGCTTTTTTACCACGCGAGACGCGAGGCCAGTATATAGTGCGCGATTATTCATATAAATTGCGCTTGCGACGCGAAATCCAGAGGCGCCACCGTACGGGACTCCTTATTGTCCATTTTCGCTGGCTTGGCCGATGCTACTGCGAGAGCTGTCACTGAGTCAGCTTTCTGCTCGTTGTTAACTCCCCCTCGAAGAACGTCTCATTATTCCTAATTCGACGTTGGGGAAAAAAATGAGAAAACATTGAGAGCTCGAGAAACATCTTGGAAAGACTCGAGGAAGAAACGGCTCTGGGCGTAGTAGCTGCTTAACTATGTCATCGCCAAGCAGCGCTAAATTGCAGGATGATATCAACAGCATACCCTTGGCCGACGATGATCCTCAGGGTGAGTGAAGCGCTTTTTAATCAATTCGGACTTGTTTCTAAAAGTTTTCTCATTTTCTTTCTCACAGTCATCATCCCTGAAGAAGAAAATAATTCGGATGCTAACTCTACCGCGGTGACCAAGTCGCAATCGAACGATATCAATCGTGTACAAAGTATGGATTCTTTAATGTCCAGTCTGACTAACAGCAGTTGTAGTCACAACAGTAAGTATTGTTAGTTCGATAAAACTATTGGCACATTCACGCATCCTCGAGGGGCTATTCTCTACCCAAATTCAATTGTCATTTCTTGTTGCACTGTAAATTATACATCATGTCTATAGACACAAACAATTATCAGACCAGTCGAGTCAAGACTTACTCTTACCGCAGCTTTGTTGATATTTTGATTTTATATGTTACCAGCACTCATTTTTGGCTTAAAAAACACATTTGTAAATCTTTAACAAAGTGGATAGCTCTTCAGGAGTAATACATTTTTTTGTAGGTTTGATGTATGATGTAGGGTGTCTTCTAGGTTTGGATCCAGATGTCAGTCCAGACGAGCAGCAAGAGAAAGCGAGACTTATCGCTCAAGTTCTTGAGCTTCAAAATACGTTAGATGGTAAAAATTTATGTAAATTCTCACAAAAATTGTTATTCCAACTTGTTCAACTTTTTTAACTGTATAAAATTGAAATTTCAGATTTATCTCAGCGAGTGGATGGTGTTAAAGAGGAGAATCTCAAACTCAAAAGTGAGAATCAAGTGCTGGGACAGTACATTGAAAATTTAATGTCAGCCTCCAGCGTATTCCAATCTACAAGCCCTAAAAACAAGAAGTAATATCAGTGTTTACTTGTTTGTTGAACAAGGAAATGGACACAAAAAAACATTTGTTTTACTTTCAGTATTTGTATCAAAGCAAATATTTTTCCAAGTTGCATTTGTACCTTAGCATTTATACCAAAGATAAGTTTTTTGAGCACTATAATAGCTTCACATGTAAATAATTTATATTGTTTAATCATATGAAAACGCGTCGTAATATGAAATGTCTGTCACGTTTTTACGCTTAACATTTGTCAGAATGTTGTGATTGTGTTTTTTGCAATAAGTCAGTATTGCTATGGTACGCCTATGAATAAAAACAAGGCAGTTTTCTGCTCAAATTTCTAATAGAAAGACTTGGTTACTTATTTTCAACTTACAGTTTGAAAAACACGAGTGGAGAATTGACGAGTATGCAGGTATGGTCGATCAGTCTCGGCATGCGCGTAGACACTAGATTAGCAAAAAAACCTATGCAAGCCTAGATCATCTTGTCAAATTACATAATACAAGAGCTGCGTCTGATCGTGTGGATAAGCGGTTGTAGTTTCGATTGTTCTCAGTACCCTGTACAGTAGTCTCGATCCGTTGTCGATGCGTGCAAGATTCCAAAGTGCAGGTAACGTTATATATTATAATACATTAATACCTAATTCGATTCAACGATTTTCTCTCGATGACTTTGGCCTTGCTTCCAGAAGAAGGAACAATTAGCTAGATAGAAAATGGCCGGCACGGAGAGCACACACGCAGCGTGGAAATATGTTGCTATAATCCCCTCTTTTAACTGATATGCGCTAGGCACACTCCGGACAATCGCATATGTAATACATAATACTTAACTCGCGGCAAGTGTTGAGCGTACGTGTGTGCACTGCGTTGCTCGATCAACGTGCGCGCGCGAAGAGCTACGCGCCTTTTGCGTCGACACAATATAATATATATCAGCGATCATTGCACGCGCGCGCTTCAGGAGAGAGACAATCGGCCGACGAGGCGCGCAAAACTGCAGAGCGAAGGGAATTCTACGTAAGTAATCCGACCGATCGAGATCGAGAGCGCCCGAGTGACGACGATCGGAAAGTGGCATTTATTACATACGTGATAATAAAATACGAGAGAGCAAGCTGTGCAAGCTTCGGCACGTCATGGTTCAGCTGGTTTCGGGCTTCGCCAGCTCGGCGGCTGCTGCTCGGAGCGGCTTCAAGGCCATCATTCTGGGCGCACCGGGCTCGGGCAAGGGCACCATATCGGCCCGCATTGTCGACCTGCTGCGAGTCACGCACATCAACCGGCGACAAACTGAGGCAACATATCGCCGATCGGACCGGTTAGTGCATGCTCCATTATAATTATATTCTTTGCGCGTCTACTATAAACGATCGATTGATAATAATTCGCCGCGCGATCTTTGCACTCTATCGACTTCTCGTTTCGCAGAACTTGGAGAACGAGTGAAACGGTATCTCGATTCGGGCAATCTAGTGCCAGATGACGTGATGATTAATCTCATCGACCGAGAGATAAATGCCTTGAAGGGGAGGAACTGGCTTCTGGATGGTGAGCTAGACTGCAAAAACATTTTCAATGATCGTTGCATTATGCTTTAGACATGTTATACTGAATCGCGGGCGAACCGATCTTTTCTGCACAGGATTTCCGAGGACTCTGTCTCAGGCCGAAGCTCTGCAGAGGATTCAACCGGTTTGCCTGGTCATCAACGTTGACATACCGCACCGGGTTATAATTGACAGGTTGAAAAATCGTTGGGTACATCTGCCCAGTGGCCGAGTTTACAATCTCGGCTTCAACGATCCTAAAGTACCGGTAAGTCGTCGTTCGATCAACCATACCGATCTATACCGGTCGTTATAATTGCGACTGCGACTCACGAATAGGAACACAATACAGTACGGAATTCTGCATCTGGTTATTGCAGGGCCGTGACGACGTGACCAATGAACCATTGGGCCAACGCGTGGACGATCGGCCAGACATCGTCGAAAAACGCTTGCAACGACACGCCGAGATGTCCGCTTCCGTCATATCCTTTTACGAGCGTCTGAACTTGTTGAAATCGTTCTCCGGTGAGACGACAGACAGCATTTGGCCCTCGATACAGCAGCAGCTGTCGCAGTTCCTCGAAGACTGACCCCACGTTTCGCAGTCGGTCGCGTACTAATCGGTTGTTCAGATACTCCAATAAATCGACCGATTGCATTGACTTGAAACTCGTTTTATTTCATAATTTCTTTGAGTTAAATTAAGCAAGACGACTATTATAGCCACAAGTATCTCAGCTATGTACCAAAAAAATTACCCATCGAATAATATTGCAGTATCATCCAGATGAGACAATCTACTGAATTTTTTTTATCATAACACAATCGTCTGATTGACACAATAATGTCATTGCACGATGATTAAAATAAAATAGCTTCTGATGCGACAGCGTGTTCGAATGGAAAATATTCCAATTACAAATGAAATTCATATCGTCTGTATTTTAAGCTGACTCGAGACTAAAGAGAGACAATAATGCTTCGAGGATTACAACGCATCATCGAAGACACAACAATTGTGTCATCGCTTTTCATACTTCTAAACATTTTTTATCAATTTGATTCATGTGTAATTCATGAGGAAAAATGAAAAGTGTGGTAATTATATAAAATGTTTTGAAAGTGAAAAAATAACTGTGTTCAGCAAGTTGCAATTATATAATGTAAAAATTGGGAAATATAAAATGTCCGCAATTATTTGTTAAAAAATAGAAAAGGAACACACTTTTTTCTGAGTAAACCGATCAAAGGTGATGTTAGTTTGTACGAAATAATATTAGCTGATTCATTTGTCGGCAATGCATAATTCATAATACATATTATAAAATCCACTCGGGCGAGTAAGTATATACCTCCGACAGTTTTATACAGCTCGATCATGAAGGTCAAATTCTGCCCTATTGACAGTGCCGTGTACTATTTGTCGTCGGTCGCGTTACAAGATCAGTACCTAATACATATGCCTATTATGGTACGCACTGACACGACCGCGTAGTATGTGTACACCTTTACAGTTACAGATTTCAGTTTACTAAATAACAACCGCAGATTCCGCCTATATATACACTTTTACTTACGTACACACATAAACACTCATACGACACATGTATGCTTGGGTACTTGCTGCTGCTGCTGACTGCACGATAATCGCAGCATTAGAGAGAGCATGTAAAACACAGACAATATGAAATAGAAACAACCATCAAACATGATAACTTCCAGACTAAAGTTTCGACAAGTAAAGATTGTTAAAATGTTTTTCAAGTACTAAAATGCAGAAATCCGTTGAATCATCAGAAGACTAATGAGTTTTATCGTAAAATAGATTTCGCTTGTACACATCTCACCAGGTGAATTAACTTATGTTTTTATTGATTACTTGCTAAACTTAAAAAATTCTAAATTATTCTTGTATTATTAACTTTTTAAAAGTGAATTATATCATAAATCACTTCATTAATAGTTTAATTTTCTTATTGAATCTCAAACCTCTAGGAGGTTATAGAGAATTGAAATTTTTTTTGTAATTTTCTTCCACTTGTCAAACTGCAAAAAGTATTCCATATCAATGAGTATATTATATTTGCAGAAATTCAGAAACTGGTGAAAATGCTTCAACGTTCATACAGCTTCTTCAGTATCATTTATCACAATGTTGACATTCATTGTAAAAAGCGACTCTGCCAATATCACTTAGAGCTCTCTAAAAGATGCACAAGTACTTTTGTGAGGAAAAAATCATCATCAATTCCATCAAAGCTTTATAAAAAAAACCTCAACAAATATGGTGACGCAAGGTGGATTTGCATCAACTCACAGTTGGCCAAGTCTGCCAATAACGTCCAAAACAAAACCGAAGAATCACAAATATCTAAAAAAAAAGAAGATACTGAAAAATCAGAATTAATCCAAAAAGTAGTTCTGTTAAAAGAAGAAAAATTAGGTAAATTAAAAGAACGTGATCTTAATATAGAAGCTATAGCTATTATTAATGAAGAATCCTCAAAAAAATAAAGAAGTTAAATTAAATAAACAAAACAAAGCATTGAAGAATGAAGAAGCAACTGTGATAGATGAACCAGTGGTTGTCCCGTCAGCAGCCACCACAACAAAAGGTGTGATTTCTTGCTCATTACTTGGTAGTCACTTGGCATACATTTTTAGACATGATAAATTTTTGTAGCTCCTCAGAAAAAAAGAATCAGGGTTGATTTAACTGCATCGTCTCTGGAACGAAACTTTATAACACCAATAAGAGCGATGTCTGATTTTTTACTCAAACCAGGTGACCTTGAATCATTACCAAAAACAAAAAGAAGATCTCCTTATGAATTTGAACCACCAATTACAGTATACTGGAGGAAAGATGTTGAAGCAAAGTAAATATTAATTTAATTGAATTTTAAAATTTTCACAAAGCTATAAATTTATAATATGGATATTTTCAGGGCATTGGAAGTTTGGGGATCTAAAGAATTACTGTGGAAAGAATTACTTAAGAAGGATATAGAAAGAAAGACTTATCAACAAAGTAAGTGAAATTTCAATATTATTGAACAACATTATAGAATTAAAAGTAATGCATTACTTGGCACAGATGTATTCACGGTGAAGAAACGCTTGAGAGATTATAGAAGAGAAGTTGGAAGTTTATCTCAAAATTATGAAAAAGAAGGACTTTTTGGTAGATCTGGAAAAGTTGTTTTAATTGCTGTAGTCATGTAATGCAGAAAACATTTTCTTAAATCATAATCTTAATTATATGAATTATAAATAAAAAAAATATTATTGTTTTAGAAATGGGAGTAATTTCCTTTTCAAACTCATGGCATGGATTTTCACTGGATCCCACAGCATGTTTTCAGAATGTATTCATTCATTAGCTGACACCATTAATCAACTAATTTTAGCTTATGGCATACATAAATCTGTTCAGGTACCAGAGCAACAGATACTTATTTTCAATTAAAACTGTCAAAATGGTGATTATTTTAATTTATTTTTAGACTCCTGACTCTGATCATCCATATGGTTACACAAATATGAAATATGTTTCATCTCTGATATCAGGAGTGGGTATTTTTTGTGTAGGGACAGGTTTATCTATATACCATGGAATACATGGTATTATG